>JAJOOH010001205.1:0-35172 GCA_029582605.1 Solanum gracilifrons | reverse complement strand
TTCTTGCTCCAAGTGTATCTTGCAATCCTGCTTCATTCCAATCTTTTATTATTTTTGAACTAAATGGTTCTGGTAATTTTGTAAAATACAATTTCCTATGAACGTCAAAAGCCTAAATAGTAAAAGTCTGACTTGGAGAACTTCTGTACGGAAGACATGCTTGGATGCATTCTCAATAAGGTAGAAGGGTCGGACAAAGTTTTGAAAGAAATGAAATAGGACGTCTCCACACTCAATGAGACAGTCACCTCATACTGAATGTCCATCAAGCAATTGGAAACGAAAATGGGTCAAATTTCATCTCATTTGAACCCAAGGCCAAAAGGGGGTCTACCAAGTGACACTACAACAAATATGATATATAGCTACAACATGAAATTTGTCACTAATTGTTCACTTTTAGTGACAAAAACTACTTTTCGTGCTTAAATATATGAGATAGATAATTTTACTAACGAAACATAAAATTTCGTAGCAAAGTTTTATCCATTAAAATTTCCCGCCAAAAAATAAATTGGCGCCATTTATTGTTTATTATTGTTAGTAACAAATTTAAAGATAGAACTGACACATTATTTCATCACTAATGATGTATCTAATTCATGAAAAATTATTTTTTGTCATAAAATTAATCAATCTTTGGACACAAAATAGTTTCGGCTAAAAAAATATGTTGTTACAATAGTGAAAAATTAGAGTTTGTAGTTAAATATTATAAGTTTTAGCTATAAAAAATTAGATTTAATTGTGACATTTATTTTCCTCACCAATAATATAAACAATTGGCGACAATCAGTTTATTGTCTCTAATCAACTTATAAAAATTATATAATTCTATGACAATCAAGTTCATCATGAATACTATTCATTAGGTGGCAAAAAATAGTTTTATAGTTAATGTAGTCTAATTTGTGACAAAACACTAATTCGTCTCAATATACATTTAGTGACCCAAGTTTAGGAACGATTGCTTGACAAATTGATTTTTGTCACAAAATTCTTTTTGTGACGAAATATGAACCTAAAGTGACAAAATATTTCGTCACAAATAATCAAATTTGTTGTAGTGTGATACCTTGACTAACCCGAAAAACGAACCTTGAAAGCGTATCCACGTTGTGCCACGACGTTAAATAAGGTGCTTGTTGGGAGGAAACTCACTGTTTCATGCTTTTATTTCTATTGATTGAATAATGGATGTTGAATGTGCAGGTTGAAAAGTTAAATTTTTTGGAGAAGGCCAACTAGGCGAGCCAAAAGTCCAGTCGGCGAGTCATCGAACTAGACAGCAAGCCCGACTTGTACCACTGTTGGAATTACCTGGCTTGCTAGAGGTTGTGTAAATCTCGGCGGGCTAAAGTGCTACTCAGCGCATCACCGAGAGGGTTGGCGGACACGACATATTTTGCCAACTGGCATGCCAACTGAAAGGTTTTAAAAGGACAAAAAATTTAAATTTCAAAAATCTCTTCACTTTCCTACTTTTTAAGTTCTGCACTCTCACGTCTGATACTATATTTTTCATATTCTTATAGTTTCATTTTCGTTTCGTTTGGAATCTTTGCTCGGGGCGGATTTTAGGGTTACTTTGCTTCCTAGCTTTTCAACTTTCGGCATTAGAGGTTAGTTTTTTGAGACCCAAACTAAATAATTTGTTAAAATCAAATGCAATCGGTATTTTGTTGTTGATATCTTTGTGTAATGTTTTTTGATTCATCGTGTAATAGTTTGTTTGCCTGTTCTTAAGCAAAATCACCTTTAGTTGTTCGGAAATAGATAATTCCCGTGTCGATAACTAATTTAATTGTTGGGTTGTGTTGAAATTGTTATGGGTCTAGCGGGCTGAAGTTGTAACGACTCGAAAAACTAGTAAGTGAAATTAGAGCCTAACGAGTGTGTGTCTGAGTTTGATATGGGGTTTGAGGTTGTTTAATGTCTTCCCAATCTTAGGTTGAGGGCTTTTGGGGTTAAAAGTCAAGGTACAAATCCCCAAGGACAAACTAAGGGGTCCTTGAGGAGTACCATAAAGCCTAACCCCTAAGACCCTAAGAAACCAAAAATCTACCAAAGAGCGAGTGACTAACGGATGAGACCTACGCCTTGTAGGTTCATCCACATCCCGTGGATCGCCTCCGTCGGTCAAGGTCCCCAAATTTTAGTTGTAGAAACATTCCACGCTTGGCCAGTATAGACCGTGGACCCACCCACGGTCCGTGGGTGAGGGGTTCGTGGGTTGATACTGTTTTGTTGTCAAGGGCTCGGCCAAGGTGACAGTTAATTGGTAATTTCATTTTAGGTTTAGTTAAGTTGGGGGACAGTTATTATTGGTTATTTAAAGTATTTTAAGGGTTTTAAAAGTATTAAAACTCCCTTTTTAATTAATAATTTTAAAACACCCAAATTAGACACCTCAATTCCTCAATAGTTCTCTCTCTAAAAACCTCCATTGGAGGTGAAGGATTCAAGCTTTCAGGCTAAAGATCTCACAATTCTCACTCAATTTGTGTGGAGTTATTCCCTAAAAGTTATGGTAGTCTTCATCCTTATCTAAGTTTCATTCAAGGAACCCCATCAAAGATGATTTCAAGTTTCCAAAGTTCCCAAAAAACCCTAGTTTTCAATCTATGCATGGGTTCAATTCCAAAACGTTTTCAAAAGATTTTATATGATTAATTATGAATGGATTGTTGAATTATTAATTAATTATGGTCTATTTCTTCTATGAACCCATGTTTCCCCTAAAATCCTAAGTTGCGAATTGTGATAGGGAATTGATTGATCATGAAAGTATGTTGAATTGTTTATGTTTATATTGAATTAGTAATGGAATCATGTTAATTCCGTTATCTATCGTAGTATCTTAGATGTTTGGGTTGTGATTGATATATAGCATTGGAGGGCAATTTCATGAAGGATTTATGTATGATTATGATATGAAGGATATGCGTGTGATATCAATGAAAGTGTTATGATCATTTTTAGAATGTAATTGTATTATGATTGAAAATATATTCTCAATTAACACTCATGACTGATGATGATAGAATGTGAAGGGTTTCTTCTATATGATGTATATCTTGAATTGGTAGGCTTATGCATACTTTTCTTGTATAGATGAATGTAATGTGATGATGTATATCTTGAATTTGTAGGCTTATACATCCTCTTCTTGAATGAATAAAAGAATAGTTGATTTTTGAATCTTGAGTTGGTAGGCCTAGGCATCATCTCTTGTGTAATGAATGTGTATTGACTTAATGAATATGAATCGATAGGCTTATGACATTCCTTTTATACATGACTAATGAATGTGATCTAAGGCTATCTCTTGAATCGATAGGCCAATAGCATTCCTTTCATAATAAGACAATGATCTAATGTAATGACAACTCTTGAATCGATAGGCCTATGGCATTCCTTGCCTAATGAGTCAATGTACCATGAATCGATAGGCTGATGGAATTCCTTTCATGTGTATAATAATGTAATGAGGAACCATGAATCGATAGGCTTATGGCATTCCTTTCATGAGGACTCTAGAGCTATCCTAATAATGAACCATGGATCGATAGACTTATTGTATTTCTTTCATATGTAAAGATATAACTTGGGTCGATAGGACAACGACATTCCTCTCAAGTGCAATAATGTAATTTGAATGAAATACTCTATGGGAATGGAGGCTAAGCACCGAGTGGATATGGTAAGATGGAAAGTCTTCCAATGTTAGGCTAGGGTTCGAATGAACATCTTCCTATCCCATAACTATGTACCCACATAAGATATTAGCTAGTGGATCCACCTAAGCTAAAATGTTACCGGTCTTACCTTAGGCAAGTATACCACATCTTTACGGTGTGGGGCTTTATGACACCAAATTCCATGTCTAGCTTACATGGTCTATGTTGGTTAATGCTTATTCCCATCATGTGAGATGTGCATTATGGTTTCTTGAGGAGTTCGATGAAGTGTGGGTGGTTGTATGGGATGCCATCCATGCATTGCACGAGTAGGCTTTGAGAGGGCTATAGTGAGTTCTCTAATGTCTTCATGACTAATGAATGAAAGTGCTCTAAATGAAGCGAATGAAGAATGTCGACTCTTATATGCTTAATGTAATGATGACTGATATACTTGGATTGTATTATGAGTTACTTCCTTGTCATGTCTTATGAAATGTTTAGCATGAATGGGTTGTTTTATAGTTATGTGTGTTGTTGGTAGAAGGTCATGATGAGATTTGAGGTATGTTGAAAGAGTTGGTGAAATGTGGTGTTTTAGAAATGGCTAGATGTGTGAAGTGAGTAGAGTCCTCTAAAGAGGGTAGGAGTGTGAAGGTTTAGTGGTGACTTGCTCCGACCTTAGAATTGAAAGAAGTGATGTTATAAAGAGTTTGTATAGGCTTACTCCCAAGGGGTGATATAATATGCTTTGATGGTAAGGTCATTGAGTATCCTTGATGTTTATGAGTTAGGCTTTCTTGATATCTTACCTTAAGCGGTGTAGTGAGTTTGAGGAGTTTAGACCCGGTTTGGTAGACTCATATAAGACCTTGAGTGGTGTTAGTAAGGTTGTTTGAGAGCAAGAGTTGCTTAATGAAGACGTTCCTAGTTTAAAAGCACTGGTATGTTAATGGTTCCTTATGGTTGTGAACGGCTTGTTAAGGTCCCTATATTATGTTCATGTTAAGACTTAATACGAGTTTAAAACACTCCTAAGGGGGGGATGGTATGTTTAATAGTAAGGTTGTTGAGAGTTTCGATATCCTTATCTCTTCCCTTCTATTCATATTCAAGCTTGGACCAAGAGTTCCTTGTAGCTTGTTTCATGTTTTGGAGTCATGCGTGATTGTGTGTTTCCATGGTCTCCTTATGATATGCATGTTCTTGATGAATTCATGTTTAAAAGAGAAAATGAGTTTTATGAATTATATTCCTCATGTTGATGTGCATTTAGTATGAGTTTCTTATATACTTCATGAGGTTAAATGTTGAACATACCTAAATGTGCTTTTAAGAGAAATTGTATAATGTACATAATGATGTTATGATGAGCATGATTTGAGTTGGAGAAGGTAATTCCTCCAATGAAATGAGAAATGTTGAAGTTATGATGCATAATGAGTTTGTAGATGTAGTTCCTACTTTCTTGTGTTGCATGGAGTATGTTTGAGATGGAGTTGATATTTCTTCCTAGTTTTGTGCATTGTTTATGATATTGCATGCATGATGGGCTGCTAGTCTTGAGTCGCTAATCGTAATCCCTTAATGTGTTTAAAGTGTCATTCGAGGATAAATGTTCCCAAGTGGGGGATAATGTAGCGACCCGGAAAACTAGTAAGCGAACCCAGAGCTTAACGAGGGTGTGTTTGATGTTGATATGGAGTTTGAGGTTTTCTAATGTCTTCCCGAGCTTAGGTTGAGAGGTTTAGGGGTTAAACATCAAGGTACGACTCCCCAAGGACCAACCAAGGGGTCCTTGAGGAGGACCCTGAAGCCTAACCCCCGAGACCCCAAGAAACCAAAAATCTACCCAAGATCAAGTGACTCATGGATGGGACCTACGCCCCGTAGGTCCATCCACGCCCGGTGGATGGCCTCCATGGGTCAAGGTCCCAAAAGTATAGTTGCAGAACCATTGCACTCTAGGCTAGTACGGCCCGTGGATCCACCCATGGTCAGTGGGTGGGAGGTTCGTGGGTTGAAACTGTTTTGCTGTCAAGGGATCGGCCAAGGTGACAGTTAATTGGTAATTTCATTTTAAGTTTAGTTAAGTTGGGGGATGGTTATTATTGGTTATTTAAAGTATTTTAAGGGTTTTGAAAGTATTAAAACTCCTTTTTCAATTCATTATTTCAAAACACCCAAATTAGAAACCTCATCTCCTCAAAATTTCTTTCTCTAGAAACCTCCATTGGAGGTGAAGGATTCAAGCTTTCAAGCTCAAGATCTCACCATTCTCACCCAAGTTTTGTGGATTTATTCCCTAAAAGGTATAGTAGTATTCATACTTGTCTAAGTTTCATTCAAGGAGCCCCTTCAAAGATGATTACAAGTTTCCAATGTTCCCCCAAACACCCTAGTTTTCAATCTATGCATGGGTTCTACTCCAAAACATTTCTAAAAGCTTATATATGATGAATTATGAATGTATTGTTGAATTATTGATTAATTATGGTCAATTTCATCTATGAACCCATGTTTCCCCCAAAATCCTAAGTTGTGAATTGTGCTTGGGAATTGATTGTTCATGAAAGTATGTTGAATTGTTTATGTTTATATTGAATTAGTTATGGAATCATGTTAATTCCCTTATATATTGTAGTATCTTATATGTTTGGGTTGTGATTGATGCATAGCCTTGGAGGGAGATTTCATGAAGGGTCTATGCATGATTATGATATGAAAGATAGGTGTGTGATATCAATGAAAGTGTTATAATCATGTTTAGAATGTAATTGTGTTATGATTGAAAGCATACTCTCAATTAATACTCATGAATGATGATGATAGAATGTGAATGGTTTCTTCTATATGATGTATATCTTTAATTGGTAAGCTTATGCATTCTTTTCTTGTATAGATGAAAGTAATGTGATGATGTATATCTTGAATTGGTAGGCTTATGCATTCTCTTCTTGAATGAATGAAAGTATAGTTGATTGTTGAATCTTGAGTTGGTAGGCTTAGATATCCTCTCTTGTGTAATGAGTGTGTATTGACTTAATGAATATGAATAGATAGGCTTATGGAATTCCTTTTGATACATGACTAATGAATGTGATCTAAGGCTATCTCTTGAATCGATAGGCCAATGGCATTCCTTTCATAATAAGCCAATGAACTAATGTAATGATGACTCTCGAATCGATAGGCCTATGGCACTCCTTTCCTAATGAGTCAATGTACCATGAATCGATAGGCTTATGGCATTCCTTTCATGTGTTTAATAAAGTAATGAGGAACCATGAATCGATAGGCTTATGAAATTCCTTTCATGAGGACTCTAGAGCTATCCTAATAATGAACAATGGATCGATAGGCTTTTGGCATTCCTTTCATGTGTAATGATGTAACTTGGGTCGATAGGACAATGGCATTCCTCTAAAGTGTAATAATGTAGTGTGTATGAAATACTCTGTTGGAATGGATGCTAAGCACCGAGTGGATACGGTAACATTGAAACTCTCCCAATGTTTGGCTAGGGTTCCAATGAACATCTTCCTATCCCATAACTATGTGCCCACATAGGATATTAGCTAGTGGATCCACTTAAGCTACAATTTTACCGGTCCTACATTAGGCAAGTAGACCACCTATTTACAGTGTGGGGCATCATGACACCAAATTCCTTGTCTAACTCACATGGTCTATGTCGGTTAATGCTTATTCCCATCATATGAGAGGGGAATTATAGTTTCTTGAGGAGTTCGATGAAGTGTGGGTGGTAGTATGGGATTCCATCCATGCATTACACGAGTAAGCTTTGAGAGGGCTATAGTGAGTTCTCTAATGTCTTTATGACTAATGAATGATAATGCTCTATATGAAGCTAATGAAGAATGTTGACTCTTATATTCTTAAGTTAATAATGCATGCAATACTTGGATTGTATTATGAGTTACTTCCTTGTCATGTCTTATGAAATGTTTATGTCTCCTATGTATGGGTATGGTGTAAATATGGAATGGATGAATGGTAAGTTCACTTTTTGTGGCTTTGATGTGGTACTTAGTGTGGATGGTGGTATGGGACGCTATTGATAAATTGCACAAAGTATAGCTTGAGGGTTACTTTAGGTTAAAGCTTAATGTGAAAACATGGCTTATATGTTGATTATGTTCTAATGTGATCAAACGAGTTGTATGTTGGTTATGTTTTTATATTAATTCTCTTAGACTCATGTTCATGAAGGTTTGCCAAATTGGCATAAATCATAATTTCCAAAGAAATTGTCCTTTTTAAGCATGGGTTTTGCATGGTTATCATACTTAGTACTTTATGTGCTAACCCATATATCTCCTTTTTTACCAAAGTGTAGGGTTTGGAGATTTGATGTCCTATACTTGGAAGATGGGTTTCTAAGGAGCTTGGAGTTGAAGTTATGGTGAGTCCTCATAGTTCAAGGACAAACCCACTAGTTCCCTTATATCTTTTATTTATGTTTTGAGCTTTTGTATGGGCTTAGTCCCAAAGTTTATTTAAAGTATTGTAGATGGTTTGAGATAAAGTATAAAAAGACTTCCGCTTGCTTTTTAAGAAAAAAATCTTCGATTGTAAAAGAAAAGTTTCAAATTCCACTCTATTTTCTTATATTCTTATGTTCAAGAATGCTATGAGGCTTGTATGAGACTTTTCGGAGTATTGTACGTCGTGTCACATCTAGGGGGTAGCCCTGGGTCGTGACAGAACTTTGGGTAACCCTAAATTGTGCTAATGGTCCAAATTTGCCCGATGATAGAGCAGTTGTCGTCATTCTTAAGGTCAAAATATGTCAATTGGCAATTTTTCGCCAAATCAGGGGAAGTCTAAGTACCCCGAGGGAATTGGTCATATGGGTCTAGTGTCAATTGCATGTTTTTGGTGTTTAATTTTGCTTTCATGGGCTGTAGGCTTGATTTTGAAGTTCGGGATGAAAATTGGCACATTGGACTACTCGATGAGCTGGGTCTAGCTCGCTGAGTGGTTTGCAGGTTCGCCTAAGTCCTCTTAGATCGCCTTTTCTTTTTCTCTCTTTAGGCATTAAGTTCTGTAACTTTCGGGAATACGCATGTGCTTGCCGAAAGTCCCTTCTAATTGCCCTTCTGCACCCTTAATTTCCTTAATTGTTCTGTAACTTTCGGCAAGCTACTTCTAGTTTGATGATTGGTGTCGGCGATCCGCTGAATGGACCTAGACGTCGCCAACCAGGTTTTAATTTTGAGCATCTTTTTCCAAAAATTTTGGCACGCCCGACCTATCTCGCCAAAGTGGTTCGGCGAGTCTTCGTGCAACTATGTTCCTGCATTTTTTTATCATTTCATCTAACGCCTTTTACATTGTTTTGTAGGCATGGCTAGACCAAAGGTAGCTTGAAGGAATCGATTACCCCGGAAACGCGTGGGATTACCATAAATGAGGAAGTGATTGCTTCCCCAACACCGGTTACAAAGCTGCCTCCAAAGGTGGGTAAAGGCAAAGGCAAGCCCCCCTGGATTTAACACCACAAGAGGAGAGCTTCGATAGTGAGGGGGTCTACGGCACACACCTCAGTACCTGTGACTGTTAGTGGGATTCTCAGGATGACTCTCCGGCCTCTATCTCCAAGTCGAAGGATGATCAGTTTCTTCAGGCACAGACAGCGGAGCTATGCTCCAAATCATTACATGATGTGCATAGGATTCCGAAGCCTCAGATACCTACTCCTCCATCTTCAGCTCCAGCCCTTTCTCCAGTTCAGATAGTGGTTCAGGCACTACATGCTGAGGTTCCTCCTCTCCAGTCACTCAATCGACTAAAGGTCGAGGGTTTGAGGACCATTCTAGAAGAAAAGAGATTGTATATTGATGGTGTGGTGGACAAGTATCCAGAGGTATGGAATACTATCAAAGTTTACAAGCTTGACATTTTGATTAAAAACTGGGGGCCCTACATTCCTACGTGGGTTCAGGAGTTCTATGCTACCTATGGAGAATTAGAGCCAAAGGGGAAGAAGAAGGTAAGTGCCTTCAAATTGGTGGACTTCGTGGTGGTTCGAGGCAAGAAACTGAAATGTCGCTGCTTGATGAGTCCACATTTTGGACTCATTTAGGGCTTTATTTGGATAGATTTAGTGTCCTCAAATTCTTATTTTGTGCCAATAACTGATGTAAAATCCTTGATTTCTAGGTATTTGGATTAAGGAACAAAGCATGGACACTAATGGGCAAAAAAGAACAAGGCAGGTGAAAGAACGAATAAAAGAAGCCTGATGATCGCCTAATCCATTGGGCGAGTTGCCAATTGGCCATTATCTCACCTAAAGTTCCTGTGTGCCAAGCCCTTAAAGAGAAAATCAAGTCGCCGAGAGAAAGAAGTAGTCGGCGTGTCGCCGAACTATTTCGTGATGCAGTAATTGGATCGCCCAATGTTACAGAACTTAAAGATGCTGAAGGCCCAAATGAAAAGGCGATCGAACTGACCAAAGGGCGGATCACCGAGCTGATCGGAGATCTCGACTTACAGGCTGAACGGTCCTTCACAACAATTTTTTGGTGACTATAAATACATTTTCAAACATTATGTTGGAGAGCTATCATTTATGAGTTTTCATAATATAGAATTTCTTATCAGTTTTTGAGTGAGAACTCTGAGTTTTGAGACAAACTTTTCCTTAGCTTTGAAGAATTAGGGTTTTCCATTTTTGCGAAGTAGGTCTTTGAGATTCTTCCACTTGGACCTTTGTAAAGATGAAATTAATCTTACCCAGTTGTTGGAAACACAATTTGGTAATGATTTCTATCTTTTTATGATGTCTAGCTAAAACCCCAATTCTTGGTGTGTGATTATGTGATTATGGGTTTATATAGCTTATGGGTATTGCTAATTGATAGTTTAAATATTGTTTAAAAGTGATTTCAATCAGTAAATGCGGTTTAATTTAAAGAGTTGTAGTTGCAAATGCAACTCTACCTTCATGTTTTGGGCTTGCTCGAGTGATGGGTTTAAAACCAAGATTAGTGAATTGATGGTCTGTGGGTATTGTCTTATCATGGGTTCAGCTCGAGAGAGTGAATCCTAAACACTTTTACACACATTCAACTCGAGAGAGTGAATGAACTAAAGCGTAGGTTGTTATTAATTGATCCTTATTTGTGTTCGAGAGAAACCAACTTTATTCGGGGTAAATTGTTCGAGAGAGATTTTATCCCCTACTAAAGTCTAGCTTATTCACTAATTTACAACTATTTACCAACAATTGCAATTACCCATTTTTCTACCTTAGCTTATAATCCAATAACATCCCAAGAACTCGTCTCATTACTTGTTAATTCGTGTTATTTGTTGTTGCCGTTGTTGATAGTTAAAACCAAAATCCCCGTATTTTGACACTTGTGTCACCCCTAAATTTGAATTATGTTTTTATCAGTAAATATCTATTCCTATGATTGACTTGAACATATTCATACTTTGCTCTTGAATCTCAAGCACGTACCACTCCCTGTGGAATTCGACCCCAACTCATTTAGTAGGGTTATATTACTGACTAACAATCATTGGCACTTAGTATTGAATGAAGTGTCCTATACATGAAATCAAAATGGCGCCACTGTTGAGGAGTGGTGTTGTTTGAGAATCTTTAGTTAAGTTGAATTTTGTTGTTGTTAGTTATAGTTGAACTTACTTAATTTTAGTTTTGATTTGCTCGTTTGTGTTTTGAAACATAAAGTATGAGTGTAAATGGAAGCAATGGTAACCAAGTAGGCCACCAAGATGACATCGGAAACCTTAATGATGTCAATGAGCCTAAAGCTAATGACCCCCATCTGATGGGTGGAATTAGTGCCATTTGCTTGCCTCCGGTTGAAGGGAACGTGGTGTTACATATCACAAGTACTATGTTGCAACTCTTGCAGTTGAAGGGGCTATTCGGTGGTTTTTCTCTTGAGGATCCCTATGAGCATATTAGAAACTTTGTGGATGTTTGCGGACCGTTCTCCTTCCAGAACATATCCCAAGAGTCGGTCTGGTTGAGGTTGTTCCCATTCTCTTTGATGGGAGAAGCATGTAAGTGGCTCGCTGAATTACCACATGAATCAGTCACTTCGTGGGAGGAGCTGGTCACCGCATTACAAGTGCGATTTTCCCTCCTTCGAAGATGATGACTCTTCGGGACATCATTCAGAGCTCAAGAGTCTAGAAGGCGAGCCAATTCATGAAACTTGGCTACTATTCAAGAAGTTGGTGCTCTAATGCCCAACTCATGGCTTTCCTGACAATGTGATGTTGCAGTATTTTTACCGGAGCCTTGACTCGGTAAACAAGGGTGTTGCTGACCAACTTTCACCTGGAGATTTGATGCAACAACCTTATGTGATAGCAACTCAATTCTTGGATGGCATGACCACAATCAATCGGGCTTCGTACACCCGTGAAGATCAGGTCTCCCCTCTCACATTCAAATTAACCAAGGAGCAGATGGAGAAAGACCAAGAGAGGGACTAGAACATGGCCAATATCATGACACAACTTGACATTTTGTCTAAAATTATCATGGGAGCTGGTTCTTGGAGATTCAATGTCATGTGTGTCGTGTGTGTTAATCTTGATGAAGCCAAGTTCGAGGCTTTGTACAATGAGGAGGTGAATTTCCTAGGCAACTAAGTTGGTAGTTATCGTTCACACTACCCGAGGCATGGTGGTAACCAAGGTTGGAGTAGGGATGAATGTTAGAAGGATCGTGATCGAGAGTGGAGGGACCGTGACCCCACTTGGAGAGAGAGAGATGGGGAGAAGGATAGATATGTTCCTCCCCATGAGAGCCAAAAACCAAAGGATTCCGAGGTCGGTCAGTCGGAGGATATGCTTTCTCGTATCCTCAACAAAATGGAGGGTTCGGACAAGAATTTGAAAGAAATGAAAGAAGATGTGTCGACCCTTAGCCAGACGATTACCTCCCATTCAGTATCGATCAAGCAGTTGGAGACCCAAATGGGTCATATCTCATCTCATTTAAACCCGAGACAACAAGGGGGTTTGCCTATTGATACTATGGTCAACCCCAAGAATGAGGTTTGAGTGTGGACTTGCGTCGTGCTGCGACATTAACTATGGCGCTGCTTGGGAGGCAACCCAAGTTTTATTTGCTTTCTTTTTAAGTTTGAAATAATGGTGTGTGGATTGTGTAGGTTAAAATGTTGAAGGTGTTTGAAAATTGCAAGTTCGCGAGGTAAAAGTCTAATCGGCAACTCGTGAAAGAGGTCGGCGAGCCCGACTTGGACCGACATTGGACTCAAGATATTTTTAAATTAGCGTCTGTAAAACTCGGTGAGCCTAGGAGCTTATTGGTGAATTGCCGACCAGGTCGGCGATCACGAATTAGTCTACAGTTTAGATCCCGACATTAGCTGGAGGTCCTGTAAAACTCGGTGAGGTAAGTGCCCACTCGATGTGTCACTGAGTGGGTCGGCGAGCAAGACTAACGTCGCCAAATGGGGGAGAACTGGATGGTTTTTAAAGGCAAAAGTTTTAAACTTTCAAACTCTTTCACTTTCCCTCACTTTGATCTTCCCAAACTCACACTCGCACAGTATTTCATGTATTTCTTGTATTTTTATCGCATTTTAGTCATCAAATTTGTGTTCGGAGTTGGATTCATTGCCGCCTAGCTTTACAATTTGTTTAATCGGCATCTAAGGTTGGTTTTTTGAACCCCGAATTCATTTTTAGCGATTTTTAATCTTATGCAATGATTCTTGTCTTAGTGATATGTGTGGGCCTCTCTAATCATAACTGTGTATGTGTGTGCCTATGTTAATTTGAATATCGTGCCCGTAATGCCTATATGTTGATTTCCCAAAAATTTTATGCCATAAAATTGATTAAAATGGTGGGGTTATGCTTGCATGTTGGTGGGTCTATTCGGGTGAAGTCTAAGTAACCCGTATTTGTGACAAATGACGTAATTTACCCAATGATGGAGCGGTTGACGTCATATTTAAGGGAAAAAGTCTTCAAATGGCCAAATTCGGCCAAACCAGGAGAAGTCTGAGCATCCCGAGGGAATGGGTGTAATGGATCCTAGCTTAATTTTAAGAGTGCATGTTTTAATTTTGTTTTCAAGGGCTGCGGGGTTGAATTTGGGAAGTTGGGTTGAAAGTAAGCACGTTGTGTCGTTTGGCGAGCTGCGTCGAGCTCGCCGAACCACTCAGCGGTTCGCAGAAGCTCCCCTTATTGCCTTTAATTTCATAACCTTGAAAAAGGTTCTGTAACTTTCGGCGAGAAGCCTGATTTCGCCGAGTGCACTCGGCAACTCGCCGAAGGTCTTCCTTCATCACCTTTTGTCTGCGCCCCTAATCCTTCAAAGCACTGTAACTTTCTGTGGGCTATGTCTGGCTCGCCAAATGCTATCAGCGATTTGTCAAAAGGCCCTTCCAATCGCCGACATACCATTCGTCTAAGAAATTTTTAACCCAATCCTTTCGGTCAGCTCGATCTGGCTCTCCAAACTGATTCGGTGACTCAGCGACTGGTTTGGCGAGTCTGTGTGCAACCACTTTTCTGTGTTTTTCCTTGAATTGTTTCTAACTCTCTTTGATATTTTTGCAGACATGGCTAGAACAAAGGTTGCTGGTAGGGACATGTCGCCTCGCAAGACGGCCAAAGGGACAAAAATCAATGAGGATGCAGCTGCATCCAGGGCCAAGGCCACCAAACTTCACACAACTGGGGGGAAAGGAAAGGGCAAAGGAAAAGCACCTACGTCATTGGACGCCAGCTCTGACAGTGATGGTATCTACGCTGCTCACCTCACCACTTCTAAGAGTGAGGGTGAGAACCAGGAGCATCAGGCTGCAACTTCTGAGCATGAGGATGATGAACTAGTAGCAGCACATAGGGTAGAGCTGTGGTCCGAAAGGATGAATGATCCATCTATGATCAAATCTTCTCAGGCCACCACTACTCCACCTCGCGCTCCAGCACAAGTTATGGTCCTAGCACCACCAGTACAGGGTCCACTTCCTAAGTCAATGACCAGACTGAAGATCGAGGGGCTGAGGAATATTATTAAGGAGAACCGTATGTCCACTGATGGAGTTAGTGACATGTACCCAGAGATAATGAGTTGCCTAAAGTCACACAATTTCCAGTTGTTCAGTCGACCTCGTGGTCCTTATATTCCCAATTGGGTCCAGGAGTTCTACACTACCTATGGAGTACTGGTACCACAAGGGAAGAAGCCGGTAGAAAAATTCAAGTCGGTTGACTATGTGGTTGTCAGGGGAAAGATGGTGTAGTGTGATTTTTCTGCCAACAATTTCGTCTTATAATGCACTACAAGACTTGAGGATGACCGTTAATACAAGATCAGGACAAAGACACTGGAGAACATGAAGAAGTGGTTGGCTCCGTTGATATCAGATGGCACTCCCAAGTGGCTAGAGGTTGGAGCAGCTATTGAGAAAAAGGACCTCAATGTGGCAGCGAGGTATTGGTTTGGCTTTATTAGCACCATGATCATGCCCTCCCAAAACGAGTCTATTCTCAGTCATACCAAAGCAGCCTGCCAAGGCTACATTATTGCGGGGACAAGGCTGAACTTAGGGAAGATCATTGCAAATGAGATGTTCATGTGGGCCAAGCATCTCATGACATCCCTCCCCTTTCCGGTGTTGATCACTAAGCTGTGCAAATGGGCTCGGTTTCCTAGATATGAGAAGAAATATGTGAAAGTGATTCCCACATCTTCTACTGATATCTAGAGAATTGAGGCGGAGTATTTGAAAGATGAAGCGGAGAAGAAGAAGGCAGCCTTGGTGGACTCTTTCCCGGTTGTGGATACAAACACATTACCTACAGAGGCACCTTTGCCTACTCCGGTCCCTGGGCCTTTAGGTACTTCCAATGTTGTCCCTTCTTATACTCCCAGTCCCTATGCTGCTCTATTGCCTCCCAGATCTGCTGCTAATGCTATTTCCCGGCCTCTGCTCACTCAAGCTACATTACTGCAGATGGGGAAGCTAGCCCATTTTACCAATCGCCGTGCTTCCAAACTTGAGGCTTTCATTCCGGGCATGATTCAGTCAGCCCTCACTGATGTAGTGACACCCTTGAGTGCTACCATTGATGCCGTTGCGGCTAGGATAGCATTGTGTGAGTGTGGCCAAGGGGTCACCGATGAGGTGTCGACTCTAAAGGTCGCTATTGCTGCACTGAGGAGAGATGTGGACCAGCTGCAGTCCACCGACATATCCCTGATTTTTGGGACGCTGGAAATCCAAGATGTGCCAGTTGAGCCAGATATGCCTCCGGCTACCACCTGAGATGATGTTAGAGTTGAGGAGGCAGCTGATCCTAAGTCCAAGGCTGAGACGGATGAGGAGATACTTGAGTTAACTGAGGAGGTTTCTTACGAGGGCCTTACATAGACTAAGAAGACCATGATCGATGCAGTTGTGCAGACCTTTTTGCATCTCATTGTGACTAGGCGGTTATCGAATGAGTCTCTTGTGATGATCATTGCACACTAGCGAAAGTGTGGAGTCCTGTTTGATATTGGTGTCAATGCCCTGTGTGATGAACTTACTGTGAACCATGTGTGATAACACCTAGAATTTGCCCCATTGGTCCGGTTGACTAAGTGATGCAATCTCTTAAAATGATCATAGAAAACTTTGAAGAGTGTGAAACAATTTGACATGATACCTCTTTTGTGGCGAACCATGTGAGTGTGTGATCCTTGCTTAAACACCCTTTGAGTTGTAGCCTTTCCTTGGAAGAAACATGATGAAATTATGACCTTTCTTTATCTATTACCCATAATCTTCATGGTTTGTGGTTTTTTTTAATAGCCAACTTAGGCCGAAAGCCTAAGTTGGGGGTGTGGTGAAAAAGAGAAGGTAAATCAAGAAGTGCAAAGAAGTCCCTTTTGACCCATGATTTTGAGAAAGATGGAACCCCTCCTTACAAAAAAGAAAAGAAGAAGAAAAGAATGAAAAAGAAAAAGAATGAAAAATTTGTGGAATAAAGTTATGAAAGTGCAAAAAGAAATGGGATGTCCAACAGTCCATGGAAAGTGAATAATTTGGTGCCTTTTAAGCATGAATGATAATGATTAAAAACAAAGAAGTGTTGTTCATACCACATTTCATGAGGATAGCAACCACTAAGCCTAAATGACAATACCTTTACACTCAGCTCTGTTACAAGCCTTAAAAAGACCTTTCTGATCTTGAGTGAGCTGAAGCAAGTGTTGATTGGAAAATAAGGACAAACCTATGGGTGAAATCATGCATTGTGTTCATCTTTGTGAGTGTGAGTGTTTATTGTGATTCTGGAGCTATAAATTGTTGAACCATTGTGAGTGAATAACGAATCATTCTTTGTGTGAGGGCATTTGAGTACCCCTGTTGAGCTTGAACTTATATTTGAAACAAGTAGTGTGAACTTGAGAATATTTGATAACGGTGAATCACAGCTTGAATCTTTGAGTGCACAATTGATCTTTGCATGAGTAAGTTGAGTCTTTTTATGTGCATTCATGATTGAGTCTTGTCTAGCACTATTCGAGACATCCTTTTTGAACTGCTGAACTTGAGTTTTACTTGAGTACAAGCAAATTTTAAGTTGGGGGTGTTGATGAGTCCACGTTTTGGACTCATTGAGGGCTTTATTTGGATAGATTTAGTCTCTTCAAATATTTATTTTGTGCCAATGACTAATGTAAAATCCTTGATTTCCAGGTATTTGGATTGAGGAACAAAGCGTGGACACTAATGGGCAAAAAGGAACAAGGCAACTGAAAGAATGATGAACAGAAGGTGTGATGATCGCCTAATCCATTGGGCAAGTCGTCGAGTGCCCATTATCTCACCTAAAGTTCCAGTGTGCCAAGACCTGAAGGAGAAAATCAAGTCGGTGAGAGACAGTTGGCGTGTCGTGGAACGGTTCTACGATACAATGATTGGATCACCCAAAGTTACAAAACTTTAAGATATTGAAGGAGAGAGTAAAAAGGCGATCAAACTGACCAAAGGGCGGATCGCCGAGCAGATCGGCAATCCCGACTTACTGCGCCGAATGGTCCTTCGCAGCATATTTCTGGTGGCTATAAATACATTTTCAAACATTATTTTGGAGAGCTATCATTTATTATTTTTCATAATATAGAATTTCTTATCAGTTTTTGAGTGAGAACTCTGAATTTTGAGACAAACTTTTCCTTAGCTTTGAAGAATTGAAATTTTCCTTTTTTGAGAAATTGGAAGTGGATCTTTTATAATTCTTCAACTTTGAACTTTGTAAAGATGAAATTAATCTTACCCAGTTGTTGGAAACACAATTTGCTAACGATTTCTATCTTTTCATGATGTCTAGCTAAAACCCTAATTCTTAGGGTGTGATTATGTGATTATGGGTTCATTTAGCATATGTGTATTGCTAATTGATAGTTTAAATTCCATTTAAAAGTGATTTCAATCAGTAATTGTGGCTTAATTTAAAGTGTTGTAGTTGCAAATGCAACTCTACCTTTGTGTTTTTGGCTTGCTCGAGAGAGAGGTTTTAAAACCAAGATTACTGAATTGATGGTCTGTGGGTATTGTGTTTTCATGGGTTTAGCTCGGGAAAGTGAATCCTAAACCTTTTTCCACACATTCAGCTTGACAAAGTGAATGGACTAAAGCGTAGGCTGTTCTTAATTGCTACTTGTTGGTGTTCGAGAGAAAACAACTTCATTCGGGGTAAATTGTTCGAGAAAAAGTTTATCCCCACTAAATTCTAGTTTATTCACTGATTTACAACTATTTACTAACAATTGCAATTACCATTTCTCTACCATAGCTTATAATCCAATCACAATCAAACAACATGTCTCATTACTTATTAATTCGTGTTATTTAATGTTGGTGGAGCTGATAGTTAAAACCAACACCCCTGTATTTGACACTTGTGTCACCCCTAAATTTGAATTATGTTTTTATTCGTAAATATATATTCCTATGATTGACTTGAACATATGCATACTTTTCTCTTGAATCTCAAGCATGTACTACTCCATGTGGGATTTGACCCCAACTCATTTAGTTGGGTCATATTACTGACTAACGATCATTGGAACTTAGTATTGGATGAAGTGTCCTGATACGTGAAATCACTGCTCCGACATAAATGCGGTACTAGGATGCTCATTGGACATTATGCACAATTACATCCATTTGGTTAAAAAGAAGACCTTGGAGGACCTTAAGTGTTGGCTGGAACCCTTATCTCCGATGCACACCGAGGTGGATAGAGACAGGTACACCCATAGAGAAGAAGGACATGAATGTTGTTGACAGATACTAGTTCGGGTTCATTAGTAGCACCATTATGCTGTCCCAGAACGATACCATCCTTAGACACTCGAAGACTGCCTATCTAAGGTCCTTCATTGATCGCCAAAATCTGAACTTGGGGATGCTGATTGAGCATGAGATGGTCAAGATGGCCAAATAGAGTCAGACCTCACTCCCATTTCCTATGTTGATCACTGAGTTGTGTAGATGGGCTCGTGTTCCACGAGATAATAAGAAGGATGCCGAGGTGACACCCACCTCTTCTACTAACATCCGGCATATTGAGGCCGAGTACATGCGGAATGAGATGATAGGAGGTAGGCAACACATACGAATATGTCATCGGAGGTCGATGTGGATATGCTGCTTACAAAGACAATCATGTATTTTTAAGCCAGTGGGCCCTCAGGTACTTCTAGCCTTGTGTTTCTGAGACCCCTAGTACATCTGTTGCACCCCCTCCTAATAGATCTTTTGTTGTTGTTGCTGCTGCCTTCTGACCCCCCTATCACCTACGCTACGCATTTCAAGATAGGCCATTCGGCTCAATCTGCTGATGTACGTGCCTCCCGATTATAGACCGTTGTGCCTAGGTTGATAGAGGCTTGTAGCTGTCTTTGCCCCGATATGGACTGAGATGAGGGAACATAGAGAGCTGATTGAGGGCCACAAGTTGGCTTTGGATGGCTATACTATGAAAATGGAGGAGTGAGAAGGGCAAGGTTTAGGTACTTCTGGCCTTTCTATTTCTGAGACCCCCAGTACATCTGTTGCACCCCTCCCACTAGATCTTATGTTGTTGTTTTTGCCTCTTGACTCCCTATCACCAAGGCTACACGTTACAAGATGGGCCATTTGGCCCAATCTCCTGATGTGTGTGCCTCCTGGGTATAGACCGTTGTGCCTGGGTTGATAGAGGCTTGTAGCTGTCTTAGCCCCGATACGTGCTGAGATAAGGGAACATAAAGAGGTGATTGAGGGGCACAAATTGGTGTTGGATTACCTTATTGTGAGAATGGAGGAGTGTGAGAAGGGAAAGGATGCTACATATGATCTGAGTGAAGGCCGATATTGTTGGGCAGCGTAAACATATGGATGAGCGGAAGTCCACTGACCTATCGATGTTGTTCGGTATGGTGGAGATTCTCGAGGTCCCGAGCAAAGTTATTCCAGCTTGTTTTTATGCGCCTCCGACTACTACCGGAGATGAGAGTTGAGCTGATGATGTTGATGCTGAGTCCGAGGCTGATACAGATGAGAAACAACTTGGTGATAGAGAGGAGATTATTTACGAGGATTTAGCTAACTTGGAGGGTGCCATGTTTGAGACCGCTAGGCAGGCATCGCACCGGGATACTTCCATGGTTGGCTCCAGTGGAATCAAGGATGATGAGACACCGGGCATTGAAGCCCTGGAAGTTGCCGATATACAAACTTAACCCCAGGCCTAGCCTGGCAGATGTATCTTTTTGACTCCTTTTCTGTTCTATTTTAGACTATTTATGATTTTATTTCCATTTGAGGACAACTGCTTAGTTTTGTTGGCGGGGTGAGGTATTTCCATACCCACCTCTTATGGGCTGTTTTTGTGAATATTTGTTTGTTTTTTGTTTCAGTTTTGTAAATATTGGAGCCTATTGGTGTTTATGTACATCTTGGTTTTGACAGTTTGTGGTCCATTGTTTTAATATGAAAATGGTTTTGAAACAAATTTAAAAATATCTTCCACCTCTTTTGTGTGTTATTGTGGCTGTTCTTGTGCAAATTTGAGTGTCGGTTGTGGTCAATATCAATGAATTGAATTGTGCTCTTAATTTAATGATATGATTGGCGTGACTATGATAGGAAAACTAAGTTACATAGGTAATATGTTAACTTTTAGCATCTCGTTGTGACTAGTCGATTGTCAATTAAGTCTCTTGTGATGAACATTGCACACTAGCTAGAAAGTGTGGAGTCTTGTTGAATAATTGTATCGAATACCTTGTGTGGTGAAGTTTTCTTGAATATTGTGTTTGATGAAACATAGAATTTTCCCTGTTGGTCCGATTGATTGAGTGAAGCAAGCAATTGAAATGATCTTAGGCAAAAGTTTTGAAGAGTGAACAAAATTGACAACATAACTCTTTGTGGCCAACCTTGTAAGAAGTGTGAACCTTTCCTGGCACATTTACACTCAGCCCCATTACAAGCCTCAAAAACACTTTTGTGATCTTGAGTAAGCTGAAACGAATGTTGATTGGAAAATAAGGGTAAACCTATGGGTGGAGTCATACATGTGTTCATTATTGTGAGTGTGAGAATTGTATGTGATTTCGGGACTTTAAAATGTTGGGAAATTGTGTAAATATGGAAGAATCTTTGTTTTGAGGGTATTTGAATACCTTTGTTGAGCTTGAAGTTGCATTTGAAGCAAGCATTGTGAGCTTGAGTACACTTGTTAATGGTGAGTACCAATTTGAATCTTTGAGTGCACAATTGAGCATTGTATGTGTAGTTTGAACCTTTTGTGTGCATTTATGTTGAGTCTTAAGCAACACAGTTTGTAGACATCCTTGTTGAACCGATTGATCTTAAGTCTTACTTGAGGACAACCAAAAGTTTAAGTTGGGGGTGTTGACGAGTCCGAGATTTTGACTTATTTAGGGCTTTGTGTTGATAGTTTAAGTGTCCTCAAATGACTAATTTATGCTCTAAACTGATGTTAAAGTGTGCAACTATGAAGGCTAAAGAAAAAGGCAAGGACAATACCGACAAAAGGAGCAAACAAGCTAAAGAAGTGAAGAAAAGTGATCCTGGTGATCGCCAAGACCACTCGATGAACCGCCGAGTGGCTCTTTATCTCACCCAAAGTTCCGGTGTGCCAGCCTTGGGGAGGAACTAACTTGGCCAAAGAAATGGGCAATCGGCAGATCGTCGAACGACTCCGTGACGATAACCTTTATCACCTAAAGTTACAGAACCCTGAAGAAAAATGGTCAATGCAAACCGACGATGGATTGGAGCGAAGGGTGAATCATTGACTGGATTGGCAAGGTGCAACTTACTTCACCCAATTTCCCTTAAGGCCAAAAGCTGGGCAACTATAAATTGAAATTTGAAATAAAGAGTAAGGGATTCCGGTTCCCTAAGTTTGATGATTTAGTTTTCTCTGAATTTTTTAGTTTACATTGAAGACTTTGAAGCTTAGTTTTTAGGAATTTCAATTGGGTTTTTGAACTAATTCAATTCGGAGCATTGTAGAGACTTGGAAACTTTTACCCAACTCATGGCTAATTTAGTTGGTCATTGTTCCTACCTTTTTATGTTGTGTAGGTAAAACCCCAATTCATGGGATGTGATCATGTGATTATTGGCTTAATTAGCTTATGGGTATTGTTATTTACTTATTTAAATGCTTAACTGAAGTGGGTTTAATTTATAGTTGTGTATTAATTTATGAATTGTAGATTCAAATACAATTCTAAATTTAGAGTTCTTGGCTTACTTGAGAAAGAGGTTTTAGAGCTAAGACTTTCAATAAATGATTGTAGTTATTGGGTTGATGTGGGTTCAGCTCGAGAGAGTGAATTCTAAGCTTGATTCTTCCTATCTAGCTCGAGAGAGTAGATAAATTCATGTTTTGGGTTGTTCTTATTGTTAGGCTTGTCGAGGTTCGAGAGAACTCGCTTGAATCGTAATAGTTGTTCGAGAGAAAGTTATTTTACTTATAGTCGAGCCTACCTACTGAGATTAAACATTCTTTACTAAATTTCCATTACCCATATAGCTAAATTAGCCTATAATCGGTCACATCCAGAGAATTCCTCTCAACATTGTTGATTCCCCGGTTCTCATATTTGTTTTAGTTTTAAATTGACAAATCAATTCCCCCATCCAACATTTGTTGTTACCCCTTTCAATTTAACAAAATGTTTACGATAATTTCTATTCCTACCACCAATTAGATTACATTTGTAACTTCCTAACTGTATTTTAATTTGTACCGCTCCCTGTGGGTTCAACCCCAACTCTTCTTAGGGTTTTATACTAGATTGCGATCGCCTACACCTAGTATTGGATGTTATGTAGTTTTGCATTTATCAAATTTTCTATTGTGGATGGGCCATTACTATTGAGAAATCTATTTTCAAAGTATTTACCTATGATTGTTGCCATGACATGCAGATTATGACTCGATAGATGCTCTGAACCACTTGTATGGTACTTTTCGTAGATTCTAATGACGAAACTGTTTCTACTTATAAATTTTGCAGCCCTCAACCACCACTTGCACTTCTGATGTTAACATTTATAAGAATACATATTACGAGAATTGATCACCTTTGTCAATATAAAATCTCTTTTCAAGCAAGAAATGTTCAATGAAGTTACTAGTTCTTCCTTGTTCTTCAATGTCATTCCCTTATAAAAATCAGTTTCATGAACTTCAACATTGCTAACCCATGATGATTGATAAGAAGTTTGATTGTTAACCCCAATATAGGTGCAGGATGAGTTTGGTCCTCCCCAAAGTCTGACACTCCATCTCCTCAAATTTCATCATGGTGCTTATTCATGTCCACAACATCAAATTAATCATTTAACATTTCTTACTGGTCTTCTTCTAGCTTCAAATTCCCCTCAATAGGATTTTCAACCAGATAGGTTCTTAACATAGGCCTCACTTCGTCTCCCAAATAAACAAGGAAACTAGGTTGATAAGTTATTTTAAAAGGTAGGACCTTCTCATTATGAAAAATGTTGGGAATGCAATGGATGAAAGGATCTTTTAGTTGAAAATTGAGTCTACAATGATGAATGATTAAATTCACATAATCATCATACAAACATTTCTTTCGAAAGACATCCCTACCGACTATTTAGTGATACAATTCTTTCAGTGTCAAATATATCATTTTTTCTTCTTGATCCATTCACCAAAACAATCAACCCATATGAATAATCTCTGCATTTATTATACCTGAAGAAATTAATTCAAAAAATAGTTAGTACTAATGATAGAATACAACTTTGGCATCTATTGCAACATATGAGTCTTATGTGGACACATATGACTATTAAGTTGCGACATATCAGTCAGTCATATATATTGCAACATGTAAGTCATATGTTCCAAATTTTCACTATTTTGTTGTGAAATATAAGTCATATATTGCTACACATATCTATTATGTTACGACAGATAAATCACATGTCTCAACATCTGCAAGTCATATGGTGCAACACATCACTATTCTATTACAACATGTAATCCATATGTTCCAACATATGACCATTCTGCTACTACATATGTCTATTGTGTTATGAGAAATAAATCACATATTGCAAGAGGTAAGTCATCTGGTGCAACATGTGATCATTCCATTCCAACATGTTAGTGATATGTTCCAACACGTGTATGCCATAAGTTACAACGTCTGAATTTTCTTTTGCCATAGATAAATCATATGTTGTCACATGTGTATGTTATATCTCGCAAAATGTGTAAGTTTTATGTTGTAACATATTACTATTTTACTGCAATAGATAAATCATATGTTGCAACATGTAAGTCATATGTTACGAGATGTAAGTCATTTGGTTCGACATATGATTTACATGTCACAACATGTAAGTCATATGTTTCAACATATGACTATTCTATTTCGACCATATGTTGCAACATGTGTAAGTTATATGTTGCAACATATGGCTATTATGTTGCGACAACTAAATAATATGTTGCAAAAGGAAAGTCATCTAGTGCAATATATGATTAGTCTGTTGCAACATGTAGGACATATGTATCAACATATGACTTTTATATTGCAACATAAGACTATCATCTCTTTTAATGTCTGACTTATTCAACATGAGTCAACTGTTGAACAAGATATAGCCATCTATTTGAAAGGCACATGTAAATTATTGAAAAACTGCAGGTATACCCAGATGATAAATATTTGAAGAACTATTAATTTTACTTACCAAACAAAGTGGTGTGTGAACAAAATCACTTCTGAAGTAATGTCAATTGAGATAGAACAAAATATGGTCCACTGATTAGCTAATTTTTTTTCAAGAAGAAGAAGCTCAAGGAATATTAGCCTAGGAAAATAATGGTGAGCAGTAAAACAATCATTTTAGCAATAATTAACAGAAAAAAAAGAAGAAAAATATGAAGAGAACAGGAAGAGAGCAAAAATGAACAAGATGAAGATGAAAAGGGGGCTACCGGCGGTTCATTCGCAGTTTTTATTTCCAATTTTGGGTTGCTTCTCTTCATTTTTGGTTCCCACAAATTTTTGTTAAATTATTTTTTAGTATTTTACTCTTTTACCCATCATTTAATATAATGAACCAAACTGTCAACTTAAAACTTGAGGGGAACTCCGACACATGCCTCATAAATTTTTAATCCTTAATTACATAATTGTCACCTACACTCAATTAAAATAACTTGTGTCACCACCATTTTATTTTAAAACCTTAGTGTCACCCTTAATTCAAAATTCCGGGGTTCTTGGGTACATACAAAATTTATATTGAAATTGAAACTTTTGATACCTCAATGTCAATCTTATAGTATTTGATATGTATTTTTAATAAAATAGATATTTGATACAATACACGATATTCTAAAAAAATGTCAAACTATCAAATGTCATAACAAAATGTATAGTTACATATTCAATATATGTATACCATTATAATAGTAATAAATATATAAACTAGTATTAGTACAAAATTAATTATTTAAACATTGAAATATTGACTATTCTGAAAATTACTTTTTATGTAATTAATTAACGAATGAATTTTTTGTACTTTTTTTTTAATATTAATTAATGTATAAGGTGTTAGTATGCTATAATTAAGATATTTTTTGAAAGTCCTAAATCGTAATTCTCTATTATGTGCGTATATGAATCGAGCAAGCTATGATTACAAATTTATTATATGCGTATATGAAAATCAAACAAACCATGATAACAAATTTATGATACGACAAAATATTGAAATCTTGTTTATAAATAAAAAACAATATCAAATTAATTTTATGTGATAATAATATTGTGTTTCTACAAACTGGATTTTTGGCGAATTAAATTTTTTTGTACCATACCATGTCCTCCCCGAGTTCTCACAAAAATGAACATACAAAAAGCACAATTTACATTCTGCATAGCCTATAATTATTCATACTTATCCTAATATATGTTTATATTTTCTTTTTTCAATGTTATTTTGTTTTCTATTATTTTCTTCTTCGAACCACTACAGAACCCTCTTAATTTTTTCCATTTTCTAAATTATATATGACATATAAAAATGTATATAAACTTGAATACGTTATCTATACATTCTAATACATTATTATATATATTATTATATATTCAGATGTCGCCATTTTTTTCGAAGAGCAAGACTCAATTTTAACCCCAAAAAACCTCTAATCTCACCAAATAGCCCCAAAATTTTGATATATAAGTCCTCTCGACATTTTGATTTTTTGAGATATCACATAGGTGTTTGTTTGTGGGAACCTAAATTTTGAATATGAGCTCTAGCTCCTTCAATGGATTCCCGAGGCTAAATTTCAGTGTAAATGCAAAGAAAATCTTACTAAAATATCACCAGACTTTATAAATAAACTCATCTCAATATTTCTTATCATTTGATATGTCACCCCCTCAAAACAAAGCTCATTTGCGCAAATTAGAATTCTAAACTTGAGCTCTGAGCTCTAGTATGGTTTCCGTTCTAATCTCAATCTTGAAGCACCTCGATTTCCTTAAAAATAACCTCATATTTTTATATATGAGCTCTCTGGACACTTTCGATGTTTTGAGCTATCACCAACTAAAAAAACAACTAATTTACAAAAATCCAAACTTCAAACTTGAGCTCTGAGCTCCTTCGATGGCCTCCCATGGTATTTTCTACTAGTGTCTTCCTGTTTCTCAACCTTATGTCAAAAATGAATAGAATACATTTACAGTTTAAGCAATATGCGTATGATTTCAGCTCTAGTAAAACAGATCATCTCTTAAAATTAAAAGAATGGCGATTGATAGAGCTAATGATGTGAGACAGTGAGAGAGAAAAAGGGTCGAAAAGTTAATGGGCTATACGAGTAATAATTGGTTTCTTCATTCATTTTTATATGTTCAATATTGATAGTTGAAAAGTCATCACCAACTTAATATTGACAACTGTCACGAGCCGAGATCACTCCCTAGTCGTAACACGGCGTACTCGATCCTGAAGGGGTCTAATACAAGCCTCATAACATTCTTGAACATAGGAAAATAGAGAAGAATTAAAAACTTTCTTTACAATAGAAGATATTTTCATCAAAAGCAAGTTGAAGACTGTCTAGCCTTTATATACTATGTCTCAAACCATCTAATACTTTGAATACAATGTAGGGACTTAGCCCATACACATTCTTTAACATAAACTAAAGACATAAAAGGAAACACAATGGGTTTTGTCCTCAAAACTATGAGGACTCACCAAGTCTTCATCTTCAAGCACCTTAGAAACCTATCCTTCAAGCATAGAACACCAACATCTCCAAAGCCTACACTTTGGTAAAAAGGGAAAATAATGGGGTTAGCACATTAGATGTACTAACTATGATGACCATGCAAAAACATGTTTAAAAAGGGACATTTGATTGAAAGCCATGCTTCTATGCCCGTTTTGTAAAACTTCATGAACATTGATACAAGAGGCATAATATAAGTCACGACCAACATACAAAGTCACATAATTCACATTTAGTCAAAATCACATATATAACCCTTTACCTTCACCTTGAACCTTCACCTCAAGTAACCCTCAAGCTATACCTTGTGCAATGTATAGATAGCGTCTCATACTACCACCCACACTAAGGTACCACCTTAAGGTCACAAAAAATGAACTTACCATTCATCCTTTCCACCTTTACACAATAAAGCATTTAAGAGACACAAACATTACATTAAGACCAACACCTAAGACAACTCTAAGTCATACTTGTGCAATGTGCAAGTAGCATCCCATACTACTACTCACACTAAGTATTCCTTTGAAGTCACCATAGACAAGGCACATTCATATACAATAGACATGGCAAGGAAGAAGCTCATAATACAATCCAAGTATAGCATGCATCTTTACATCTAAGCATATAACAGTCAACATTACTCAATAACATCATTTAGAGAACTTTCATTCATTAGACATTAGATCAACATTCCCCTTAACTTCTTCCTAGGAGGACATTCAAACAATAGTCATTAAGACTTAGAAAACTCACTATGACCCTCTCAAAGCCTACTCGTGCAATGCATGTATAGCATCCCATACTACTACCCACACTTTGTAGAACTCCTCAAGAAACCATAATGCACATCTCACATGATGGGAATAAGCGTTTCATCAACATAGACCATGCAAGCTAGACATGGAATCTGATGTACTATCCCACATCATAAGGGTTGATCTCTTTGCCGAAGAAAGACCTGTTCATCTAGCTTAGGTGGATCCATTAGCTAGGACCTATGTGGGGACATAGTTATGGGATATGAAAGATGTTCATTGAGATCTGACCTAACGTTGGGAGAACCTCCATCTAACCATATCCGCTCAGTGCTTAGCCTACATTGCCATAGAGTAGTTTCATTGCATAAGTGTACTAGAGAGGTCCACCAACAATAGGCCTATCGTCCCAATGTACTTTCTCAAGAAAGGGCCACCACCAATAGGCCTACCGTTTCAAGGTACTTTATGGATAGCTCTTGACTTTCTTAGAGAGAGCTACCACCTTTAGGTCTACCATCTCTTAGTCCATCATTTCGCACAAGAAGGAGGCCACCACCATTAGGTCTACCGCTTCAAGGTTTAACACACACATAAGGAAAGGCCACCAACATTAGGTCTACCAACCCAAGGTGTTACATTCACATTAGCACCTAGACTCCTCATGAAAGGCTACTAACATTAAGTCTACCAATCCAAGGTTTAGCCTAGAATACTTCATTAGACATTTATAGAAAGGCTACCAATATTAGGTCTACCAATTCTAGACATTAAGACATTAAGTCAAGATACATTCATCATTCAAGAGGAGGATGCCTAAGCCTACAAAGTCAAGAGATCACATTCAATATATTTTTCATTAGTCAAGAAGAGGGCACCTAAGCCTACCACTTCAAGATACTTCATTCATGATCACATTCACCAATACAAGAAAATGATGCCTTAGCCTACCAATTCAATATATCACATTCATCATTATAGAACACTCACATTCCATCATCTTCATTCATGAGTGTTAAGAGAAAATATACTATCATTCACAACACGTTCACATTCTATACAAGATCATCATTCCATCATTGAAATCACAAGTATATTATTCACATTATACATTCACAATTACAACATTATGATAATACTTCAATTCCTCACAATATGCCTTCAAGGCCATGATCACAATGTACATAGTAAGTAAACACCTCCACCTTTCAAGTGGATCAACAATTCAAGTACAATTCTACTTCAACAAGCAATTAGGTCAAACTTTCCCTTTCAAGGCTATGATCACAAATCCTCAATTCACCAACAATTCACCATAATTAGACCTAGATAATGATACAAATCAACAATCTAAATCAATCTACACATAAATCCATTATCATTCATTCATAATCATCAAACTCACTTTATAAGTCACAACTTAAGAATTGAGAGGAATTATGGGTTCATAGAATTTTCATCTTAAATCAGCAATTAAACATCAATATAATCATAGTTTATCATTTCAAAACGTTTGATGCATGAACCTATGAGATTGAGTGAAATATAGGTTTTTGGTGAAACTTGAAAACCTTGAAAACATCTTTGAAATTGACTCTAGGGTGAAAGCTAACCCTAGATGAAGGATCACCATAGAAATTGTCCTATCTCTTTACCTCCTAGAGTCACTTGGGTTGATTTGGTAGAGTTAGATATGTTAGACTTTGATGTCATCTTGGGGATGGATTGGTTGCATGCTTGTTTTGCCTCCATTGATTATAGAACTCAGGTAGTGAAGTTTCAGTTTCTTGATGAGCCCGTTTTGAATGGAAACGGGGAAATTCAATTCCTAGAGATCGATTCATTTCGTGTTTAAAGGCCTGTAAAATGATTTCTAAGGATTATATCTACCATATTGTAAGGGTTAAGGACGTCAAGTCCGAGACTCCTCCTTTAGAGTCGATTACCATAGTGAAGGAGTTTCCTGATGACTTGCTCGGTATTACTCCTGAGCGGAAAATAGACTTCGGCATTAAGCTTATACCAAATACAAAACCCATATCTATTCCTCATTACCGGATGACCCCGGCTTAGTTGAAAAAGTTAAAAGGTCAACTCAAGGATTTCCTAGATAAAGGTTTTATTCAACCGAGCATATCTCCATGGGGTGCACCCGTCTTATTTGTGAAAAAGAAAGATGGGTCCCTTAGGATGTACATTGATTATAGCCTGCTGAACAAGGTCACTATAAAGAATAAATACACGCTCCTCAGAATTGATGATTTATTTGACCAACTCCAAGGGGCAAGTTATTTTTCAAAGATTGACTTACGTTCAGGGTATCACCAACTTATGGTGAGAGACGTTGATATTCCTAAGATAACCTTCTGAAATAGGTATGGTCACTTTGAATTCTTAGTGATGTGTTTTGGTTAAACCACTGCTTTGACAGCTTTTATGGATCTTATGAATGGGGTGTTTAGACAATACCTTGATTCATTTCTGATCGTCTTTATTGACGATATTTTGATCTATTATAAGAGTGAGGGAGATCACATGTAGAATTTGAGGATAGTTTTGAAAGTCATTAAAGACCAGCAATTGTATGCTAAGTTTAGCAAATGCGAGTTTTGGCTAATGTCGGTTGCTTTCCTCTGTCATATAGTGTCAAGTTGAGCTATAAAGGTTGATCCTAAGAAGACCAATGCGGTTAAGAACTGGCCTAGACCTTTAAGTCCCATTGATATACAAAGTTTTTTGGGCTTGGCCGGGTATTATAGAAGGTTTGTTGAAGGTTTCTCATCTATTGCTTCTCCGTTAACAACTTTGACTCAAAAGAAATCCAAATTTGAGTGATCTGAGACTTGTGAGAAGAGTTTCCTGGAGTTAAAGAATAGACTAACCATCGCTCCGGTGTTGACCTTACCGAAGGGTACTGATGGGTTTTTAGGTTATTGCGACGCTTCCTGAGTGGGTTTGGGATGTGTCCTTATGCAACATGGCAAGGTGATTGCCTATGCGTCGAGGCAACTCAAAGTACATTAAAAGAATTACCCAACCCATGATCTGGAATTGGCGTCGGTAGTATTTGCCTTGAAAATTTGGAGGCACTACTTATATGGGTCCATGTTGATGTGTTCACTGACCACAAGAGTCTCCAATATGTGTTTAGTCAGAGAGATTTGAATCTCCGACAGAGGAGGTGGTTGGAACTTTTAAAAGGTTATGATATAAGTGTCCTTTACTACCCCGGCAAAGCTAATGTAGTTGTCGATGCCTTAAGTCGAATGACTATGGGCAGTATGGCTCATGTAGGAGATGAGAAGAAGGAACTAGTTCGTGATGTTCATAGGTTGGCCCGTTTAGGTGTCCAACTGATAGTTATTTCAAAGGGTGGATTCATGGTTCACCATAGTTCCCAGTCATCCATTGTGGTTGATGTGAAGTCTAAGCAACATCTTGATCCTATTTTGATGGATTTGAAAGAATTGGTTCTCAATAAGTTCGTTGAGGCTTTCTCCCATTAGGGAGATAGTGTGCTTAAGTACCAAGGTAGATTGTGTGTTCCGGATGTTGATGGGTTGAGAGATCATATTCTAGAAGAGGCACGATATTCCATTCATTTGGGAGCCACCAAGATGTACCGTGACCTACGGGAAGTCTATTGGTGGAATATCATGAAGAAGGATATAACGCCCCTTGTGGCAAAATGTCCAAACTGTCAGCAAGTAGAAGCCGAACACCAAAAACCAGGAGGTTTTTAAAAGATATAGATCTTCCCATTTGGAAGTGGGAGGAGGTGAATATGGACTTCGTTGTGGGGTTGCCTCGTACTCGAAGGTGACATGATTCTATTTGGGTCATTGCTGATAGGATGATGAAATCAGCCCATTTTCTTCCTGTCAAGATTTCCTTCTCCATAGATAGCTATGTTAAGTTATACATCGAGGAAATAGTGAAGTTAGATGGGGTTCCTTTGTCCATCATGTCTGATCGGGGTACTCAGTTTACTTTTCATTTTTGGAAGGCATTCCAAAGAGGGCTTGGTACCAATGTTAAATTTAGTACCGCTTTCCACCCTCAGATGGATGGTCAAGCGGAACAGACCATTTAGACCTTAGAGAATATGTTGAGGGGGTGTGTGATTTATTTCAAGGGAAATTGGAACGATCATCTTTTATTGATTGAATTTTCCTACAACAATAGTTACAACTTATGCCATGACTTCATTTGAAGTACTTTATGGTAGGAGGTGTAGTTCTCTGGTGGGTTGGTTTGAAGTAGGTGAGTTTTCTCTAATTGGTCCCGATGTAGTTTATGATGCCATTGAAAAAGTTCGACCCATTAGAGAGAGGTTGAAGACAGCTCAAAGTCGGTGAAAGTCCTATGCCGAAAATATAAGAAGGGATCTTGAATTCGAAATTGGTGATTGGGTCTACTTAAAAATCTCACCTATGAAGGGTGTGATGAGGTTTGGCAAGAAGGAAAAACTTAGTCATCAATATGTGGGGCCATACCAAATCTTGACATGTGTCGGAAATGTTGCATATGAATTGGACTTACCCAGTGAGTTGGCTCCGGTTCACCCAGTGTTCCATGTCTCCATGCTCAGGAAGTGCATTGGTGATCTGGTATCCATCCTTCCCTTAGAGGGTTTGGGAGTTGATGAAAATCTTTCCTATGAAGAAGTTTCGATTGAGATTTTAGACCGACAAGTTAAGAAGTTAAGGAACAAATAGGTAGTCTCTGTTAAAGTCTTATGGAGGAATCACTTAGTTGAGGGTGCTACTTCGGAGGCTAAGGCTGATATGAAGTCCCGCTATCCTCATCTTTTTCCTTCTACTCCTACCCCTACATGAGGTAATTATTTCTTGAGTTGGCGTTTTGGAATAATTGTACTATGAGCTTTCTTTATGATTTTCTTATGTGTGAATGTTCTTGTGAGAATTCATGTTTAGCATGTATTGAGTTTTCATGATTTATGTATTCCTCATGTGGAGCTGCACTTTAGTATAATGGTTGCATATTTGACTTCGTAAGGTGAACTAATGAACATGTGTGCTATACTTTTTATGATATGACTAGATGGCTCTTTGTTGATTGATTATGTTGAGCTTGTTGCATGGAGAAGGTAGTTCCTCCTAAGATGATATGAGATGATAATGTTGTGTGCATAGTGAGTTGTAGATGTAGTTCCTACCTCCTTGTGAATGCATTGATTATGTGTTGAGGTGGAGTGATGTTCCTCTTATGTTCTATGTATTTTTAATGTTCCATGTTGTTGGGCTGCTAGTCTTGAGTCGTTAACCTCCCCCCCCTCGTAATGCGTTTTAAGTGTCATTCGAGGACGAATGTTCCTAAGGGGGATATATTGTAACACTCCGGGAAAATGCACAACATTATCATTTCATATCATCTTAGGGGGAATTACCTTCTCCTAGCTAGAGCATAACATGTAGTCTAGTAGTCTAATGAAGTTACTACGTAAGGTAAGGGTCTTTAAATAAGTTCCCTAACCTAGTACCAAGGTCCTAGAGCTTATCTGTCAAGGCAAGGCTCCCACAAGGACCCCCCAAGGGTCCTTGATGAGAGCCAAAAGGCTGCTCCAAAAGCTGCCAAATGCAGCTTCATTCACGAGCCCAGGACCACGAGGCGTGGACTGACTCACGCCCCGTAGATGGGAGTCGTGAGTCCAGCCTTAGCCTCCACCAAACTCCCCTAAAAATTCCATGTCTCAGCCCCATTCCAGGGACATGCAGCACGGTCCGTGGACCAGCTCACGCTCCGGGGATAGGCCTCGTAAGTTAAGACTTAGTCCCCTCACCATGTCCTTGAACCTCCCTTCTCTGACCCAAACGATGGAAGGACAACATGCTCTGTAGTCCCACCTACGGTCCGTAGGTGGGGGAGTCGTGAACGTGTCCTGCAGATCTGTCAAGGACTCGGCCTAGGTGAGGGTAGTTTGGTAATTTACTAATTAATTGAGTTAGGGTGTGGGACGGTTATATTTAGTTGTTTTAAGTATATCAAAGTATTTTTAAGTATTAAACAAGTCTTTTAACTCTCATCACTCCAAAATATCTTCCAAACTCTCTCTTCTCTCTATAAGAAGTTCCTTCATTGAAGAACAAAGGAGAAGGTCAAGATTAGGGTTCAACCGTCAAGATCTTCACTCAAATTTCGTGGGTTAACATCAAACAAGGTATGGGAACCTCTATTCATGGTATACTTTCCTCCATGAAGCCCTCTCAACTCAATTTCGAAAATGGGTTTTGTTGTTCAAAAACTAGGGTTTTCATTCTAGTCACGGGTTCTTCCTAAACACGTTTTCATTATGTTATTTGATGTATATTATGGATGATTTGACGTTTTAATGGTAATTTTTATAGTAAAACTCCCCATGAACCCTTGATCTACCCCATGACCTCAATTTCATGAATTTGAATGAATGTATTGATGCAAGGTGATTTCTACTGTGTATTGTGGTTATGTAATTTTATTATGAAACCTTGCCTTATTCATGTTGATGATAGTATATCCTAAATGTAAGTGTGAGACTTTGTTCATGACCTTGCAAGAGGTAAATTGTGAAGGATTGTTCATGATTGTTGATAGTTATAGATGAACTTATGAACTCATTTGAAAGGTGAGAATCCTATGACTATTGTGTGAATTGAGGTGTTGTTAGAAGACTAATTTCCCCTATCCTTACACATGTTTAAGTATAAATTGTGTAGGATGATGTTGTGTTCATTGAAGGGCTAGTTCTCATGAAAACTCTATGAATAATGAGGTGAAAGTTACTCAACCTAAAATGATGATACTAAGGTGAAAGGTAGTTCTCACTTAAATGAATCTATGAGGTATTTAGTGAGTTGTTTTGAACG
>JAJOOH010001204.1:0-23204 GCA_029582605.1 Solanum gracilifrons | reverse complement strand
AAGGTGAATGTTCAAATGTGATGATTATGACTTGTATGATGATTATACTTGTACTTTATGTCTCTTATACAAATGTACATGATATTTCTAAAAAGTGGCATAATGCATGCTTTCCAACCAAAATGTCCGTTTAAAAGCATGTTTTTGTATGATCATCATACTTAGTACATTTTTGTGTGCTAACCCATATTTCTCTTATTTTACTACAAGTGTAGGGTTCCGGCAAGTGAGTTGCTTTATCTCTAGTTGAAGCTTGGATTGAGATTCCTCCAAGACTAAGTGGTATGTCCTCATAGATCGAGGACAAGTGTTTAGATGTTTCCTTTCTTCTATGTAAAAGCCAACTGTTAGACTTTCGATTGTAAAGGGATATTGTTTTTAGATGGCCATGTGAGATGATAGACTTCTGTTGTTTCAAATGTTTTTATAAAGTTTTGATTGTATGGATTTGAAGAAAGTTTTTAAATTCCGCACTATTTTTGTGTATCGAATGTTATGAATGCTAAGAGTCTTGTACAAGACCCCTTTTGGGGTCAAGTATGCCGTGTCGCTTCTGGGGTATAGGCTTGGGTCGTGACATAAACCTTCAAATAAACTCAATCATCCACCTCAAACTCTAAGTCTCTTCTCCTAACATCTGTATAGGATATCATACGACTCCGCACTGTTTTCAACCTTTCTTGAATGATCTTCACTTTCTCCATAGCTTGATGAACTAAGTCTGGTCCTATCAACCCAGCTTCACCAACTTCAAGCCATCCAATAGGAGATCTACATCTTCTCCCATAAAGAGCTTCATAAAGAGCCATTTGGATGCTAAAGTGATAACTGTTGTTGTAAGCAAACTTGATGAGATGTAAGTGATCATCCCAATAACCCTTGAAATCGATCACACACTCCCTCAACATATCCTCTAAAGTCTTAATTGTACATCTCTGCTTGACCATCAGTCTAAGGATGGAAAACAGTACTCAAACTCACCTTCGAACCCAAACCTTTCTAAAAATACTTCCAAAATTGTGAAGTAAATTGTGCACCTCTATCTGAAATGATGGACGCAGAAACTCTATGAAGTCTGACTATCTCTTGAATGTACAATCTGGCATAATCTTCTGCTGAATAGGTAGTCTTTACCTGTAGAAAGTGGGTTGATTTAGTCATTCGATCAACAATCACCCAAATAGAATCATATTGCCTGCGTGACCGCGACAACCCAGTAATAAAATCCATATTGATCATCTTCCACTTCCATTCTAGAATCTCTATATTTTGAGCCATACCACCGGGCTTTTGGTGCTCTACCCTGACTTGTTGACAATTCAGTCACTTAGCAACGAACTCAGCAATACACTTCTTCATACTAATCCACCAATAGACTTCTCTCAAGTCACGATACATCTTTGTGGAACCCGGATGGATAGAATATCCGGAGATATGAGCTTCCTCCATGATCCTCTCTTGGTTCATCCACCTTTGGTACACACAACCTACCTTGATACCTCAATACACCATCTCCCCCTTGTTCAAAAGCCATCATTTTCTGCTTATGACCACTTGCCTTCAATACAAGCAAAACAGGGTCTTGGTCATGTTTTTCTTTCACTTCAGACACTAATGATGACCCAACCCCATTCATCACCACTACCCCACCTTCATTGGAATCCAACAAACGGACTCCCACACGTGCAAGTCTGTGCACATCCTTGGCTAGTTCCTTATTCTCTTCCTCAAAATGGGAAATACTGTCCTAGACAACCTGTTCAAAGCATGTGCAACAACATTAGCCTTACCTGGGTGATGTATAATACTCATGTAATAATACTTGAGTAACTCCAACCACCTCCTTTGTTTGAGATAAACTCTTTCTGACTGAACACATATTGAAGACTCTTGTGATTGGTGAACACATCTACATGAACACATCTACATGAACACCATAAAGATAGGGACGTCATATATTTAAAGAGAATACTATCGCAACAAACTCTAGATCATGGGTTGGGTAATTCTTTTCATGAATCTTAAGTTGTCTGGAGGCATCAACTATAACTTTGACATTTTGCATCAACACACATTCCAGTCCAACTCTGGACGCATCACAATACACAACAAAGCCTTGTGTACCCTCTAGTAAGGTCAACACTGGGTAGTAGTCAACCTAGTCTTTAATTCCTGAAAGCTTCTCACAAGCTTCAGACCATTGAAACATTCCTGTCTTCTGAGTCAACTTGGTCAAATGGGATGAAATAGTTGAGAACACCTCTCGAAGAACCTTCTATAATAACCAGCTAATCCCAAGAAACTCCTAATATCAGTCAGAGATGTGGGTCTAGGTCAGTTCTGCGCTGCTTCTATTTTCTGAGTGTCAACTGGAATCCTATCACCAAAAATAATGTGGCCTAAGAATGCCACAGACTCAAGCCAAAACTCACAGTTAGATAATTTAGCATACACCTATCTATCCTTGAGAATTTGGAGAACCACTCTGAGAGGACTAGCATGATCTTCCTCATTCCTCGAATAGATTAGAATGTCATCAATGAATACAACAACAAACATATCAAGATGAGGCTTAAACACTATGTTCATAAAGTCCATGAATGCTGCATGAGAATTAGTCAAACAAAACGACATGACCTGAAACTCATAATGACCATAATGGGTCCTGAATGTTGTCTTAGGGATGTCACTTTCTCTTACTCTCAACTGATGATAGCCTGATCTGAAGTCTATGTTGGAAAAACAAGTTGCACCCTGAAGTTGATCAAATAGATCATCAATCCTCGGAAGGGGATACTTATTCTTTATGGTAACCTTGCTCAATTGGCGGTAATCAATACACATCCTATGTGAACCATCTTTCTTCCTCATAAATAAGACTAGAGAGCCCCAAGGTGAGACACTTGGTCGAATGAAACCTTTCTCAAGAAGGTCTTTCAACTGCTTCTTTAATTCTTTCAACTCAGCTGAAGCCATTCTATATGGAAGAATAAAGATATGAAGAGTATCAAGAGGAATATCTATACCGAAGTTTATTTCTCTCTCAGGAGGGACCACAAAAAGATCATCTAGAAAGACCTCTGGAAACTCATTCACAATTGGAATTGATTGAAGAGTTGGTTTCTCAACACTAGAGTCATTAAATCAGACTAAGTTATAGACACACCCCTTGGAAACTCACTTTCTCAGCTTAAGGTACAAAATAAAATGACCCTTAAGCACTCAATAACTGGCTCATTAGGAAACTGGAACTTAACTACTAGAGTTCTACAATCAACTGAGGTATAACAAGCATGAAGCCAGTCCATACCTAGAATAACATCAAAATCTACCATGTGTAACTCAACTAAGTCAGCCATGGTGTCCTAGTGATAGACAGAAATGACACAATCAAGATAAACTCTCTCAGCTAGAAAAGACTCACCAACAGGTGTAGAAATACTGAAAGGCTCAAGAAGTTGCTCAGGAAGAATATTAAAATTCATAGAAATATAAGGAGTCACAAAAGATAGACTCGTTCCTGGATCTAGCAAAGTATATACATCAAAATTTAAGACTTTGATCATACCAGTGACAACATCTGGCGAATTCTCTTCTTCTTAGCGACTGGTAATAGCATACGGACGGTTTGCACCTCCGCCTATCCCTGAAGTAGCTCCTCTAGGTGCAGCTCTGTCTGGTGGGGCTGCTTAAGAATATTGGGCTCTATAATTACCCCATTACCACCACTTTGCCTGTTCTTAGGGCACTCTTTCATGAAGTGACCATTCTGACCACACTTGAAGCAACCAGTTGAGCCATCATGACACACTCCTAAGTGGGTCTTACTACACTTAGCACATGTAGGAGTCCCATTACCTCCTTGTGACATACTACCTTGAGACTGTGAAGGTTTAGCACTTAAATTATGTGAACTCTGATTCTTGAACTCACTTCTGTTCCTTCGTGCAGGTGCACTAGCAGATGGCCGAGCAGGTCCATTTGGCTTTTTTGAAAAGATGACCAGTTTGCATTACTCTTCTGTTGTTCGGACTCATTGCCTGCAGTCTTAGCTTTCTCATTTCAGAACTCTTCTATATATATCATCTTATCTTCCTCAACCTATTGCACATGGATCATCAACCTTGCTATGTCCATATCTCCTATAAGCATAGCTGCATTGTCCTCCTTACTTGACAGTCGAGAAAACCCAGAACCAAACAAACTCATCCTACTCCTCATATCATCAAAATCTCTGTACTCATGCACACTCATAGATTCCTGCTTAAGAGTGAGGAATTCCCTTACCTTTGCCTCTCTCAGTTCACGAGGAAAGAAACTCCCCAAGAAGGCCTCCTCAAACACAATCCAACTCACAATTGGTGCATCCTCAACTCTACTCTTCTTCCATTGGTCGGACCACACTCTAGCAACACCCTTCAGTTGGAATGCATCCAGTTCCACACACTCATCATCAATAACATGCATCACCTCAAACAGTTTCTACAACTCTTCCTTAAAGTTCTCCAGGTCCTCAGTGACAATTAAACCAGTGATGTTTGGAGGATTCATCCTTAAAAATTCCCAGATTCTGGATGTATCAACCACATCTTGTCGATTCCCTATTTGTTGTCCAGCTTGGTTGGTCACCACTTGACTCAACATCCGAATAGCATCCCAGAACTCAACATTAGTGAACTCCCCTTGGGGTTTCACTTCTGGTGCATTTGGTACCTCTTGATCCTGAGGTTCAACATTCCTCATAGCAGGACTACCTCAAATAGATCTTTGTGGAGGCATGATCTGAAAGATACGCGCAAGCACGAATTAGAGAGAAACTTTTATAGAGATGAAATCTATCACCCGAAAAAAGTATGAAAGAAGTGAGACGGTTCCTAAATGTTGCGGCCTCCTAATTATAGAAGTGGCGCACTTCACACCAATAACTAGGACTCTACAAACATGACTTCATAGACACCCTAGTAATCTTGAACTCTGTGCTCTGATACCAAGTTTGTCACGCCCCGAGCCTACACCCTAGACGAGGTCGGCACTTGAGAACCATTATTGGCCCAAGCGAATCCTTGCCCTAGCTCAACTCTTAGCGGAAGACTTACTCAATAATAAAAGAGCTTTAAAAGCAAACTTTACTCAAACTGTCTCAAAATGTAAACTCAGAATATCTTAGAAATAAAACATTCACCTAGCCAAAAAGGCAACTCAAGCCTTAAACATTAAACACTAGAAATAAAAAAGACTCATGAACTACTACTGTCTATCTATCTATGAAGCCTCTCATACTATGAGGGATGTCGGGACAAGACCCCGATCATCCTAACAAAACTAAAAATACTAAAAGTAGACAAAGGATCCTCCGAAAGTAAGGAGGTTCACCAACCAACTCTAAATCACGAAAGGATCAATGGAGTGCCGGTTGATGATTCTGATTCCCTGTATCTGCATCATAAAAGATGTAGGTCAAATGGCGTCAGTACATGGAATGTACGAGCATGCAAGAGGAAATCTAAAACAAAACATAAGCTTGAACTGAAACTGAAGAAACAACTTACCTCGTCTCAACTCAACTCAACTTCAAGGATACTCAAACTTAATCAACTCAGTTCAATATAAAGTAGTAGTAAAGATGCATTATATAGAAAACTTTTTAAAACAGTCGATAACAACTCAATGTATTAGAAAATACAATATAACTCAGTTTGTATGTAAGAATACAAAATAACTATGTTTGTATATAAGAATACAAAATAACTCTGTGTGGGAGATTCTCTAACCGATAAACATCACTATGAGCTATGTGATGATACACGTCTCGCCCATGCTGCCAGAACTGTCCTATACTTTTCTAAGGTATAGGACTACTCACTAAGTGGATCCACTAATCTATATTTAAAAGAAATAAGGAATCATCTAAAAAGTATGACCTTTTTTACCCACGTTGGCTACATGGTTTATGAGTACTTTGAGTTAACTGTACTTGTCCCCACATCGGTGCTCAATACTACTCCCAAAATATAACTTAGCTCATATGTTTAAAAACATAACTCTTTCTATGGTTTGAGATTATTACTCAAAATATTTCTCTTAAAAGAGATAGTACTCAAGACGGCTCATGAACTCTTTTGGAAATCGGTGTTTCCTCTCATCTTAAATGTAAAAACATTTACTCATGAGAATACTTAGTTACCATATATTCATTTTGAAAAATGAAACTTAACTCTCCTCCTTCTCAAACTCAAGTACTCAAGTCTTAAAATAGATTTAAAATGATTGTAAAAGACTTCTTAAAAATGATCCGAAAGAACTCTCAAGACTTAACTCTTAACTCTACCTTGAATTTGAATTATGGATTCAATGTTATGATTCATATTATGAATTGTCTCTTGATGGTTAGATGTAATTAGAGTGTGGATATCAAGTAGAAAGCATAGGTACGATTCGAGGCACAGTGAGTGGCATGGGGCGCCAACTCTTGAACTACTGAAGGTGGGTTGGAGCGCACTGAGTGGCGCGGCGCGCCAACCCCTTGCCCAGAAAACTCGACGAATTTTCTTTCTCATTTTCTAACCCTAATTCGCCTAGAATCGAATGTTTTCTTTCCCACTCACTTAGATTCGAATACCCAACATAAGTACATGATAATGTACTAAAAAACCCATCAAACTACTAACACTTCTCTCAAGAATTCATCAAAACCCTAACAATCAAGATTATGAATGAAATAATAAGAAAACTCTTCAAGAACACAAATCCTTCAACTTCAAGAATGAAATTTTGATTTAAAATATCATAATTGGTGTGTGGGTGAATGAACCCTACACTATGAGAACTCACATACCTCTTAGGGATCAAACCTTTGGCGAAACAATTCTTGATTCGCAAGAAAACTTGCAGACCGCCTTGAACCTTCCCGATTTTCTCCTCTTTTCTCTTCTTGAACTCTTTTCTAAAACCATAAGCGTAATTAGGATTGGGAAAGCTGAACCAAATTATTTTAGACCCCTAAATATTTACTAAAAATGCTTAAATCTGAAATGGTAAGGAAAAGACCAAAATACCCCTCATATTTTTGGGTAACTTTCCTTAACTGGACAAGCAAATTTCAAACGGCTATATCTCCCTCATCCGAACTCGAAACTTAGCAAACTCTGTGGCGTTGGAAAGTGGATTTCAAGACCTTTCATTTGATATCTTATGGGCCACCTAATTCATCCTGTACTGAAAGGTATGGTTGTTTGATGTTTACCCAGAACTTATAACTTAAACATAACTTGAAAAATTCTCAAATTGGCTCTTTCCAAATTAGTTCTTTCTATATTTAGCTCTTTCTAAGGCAGGGATGTTACGAAAATGCTTTCCCACACTAGATTTGTGGGTTTGAATCCCATTATCATCAAATGTTTTTTTTTATTTTTTTAAAAAGAAGCATATTTGCAATAAAAGTTAAATTTACAATCCCCAAGCTTCTAAAACAATTTGTATTCCAGTTAGAGACAATTTGACCAAAAAATCTATTAGTGCGTCCACACCTTGATGCTAAAAAAGTAAATCTACTTATATTATTCCTGTATATCAAACGAGAAAGAGGTATAATGTAAATAAAAAGTTATTAAGATAAATATCATATGTTAAAGGATAAAACCTAGACTAGTTTAATTATCTTACATTATAAAAATATAAGAATTTTATAACTTAATTTCATGATTTGAAATCAAGTCATGATAACACTTATAATAACCCTCAAGCAGATAAGTCTAAACCTCAAAATACAAGAAGCAGAAGATATTAGTTTAACAATAATAACAAGAATAAGTGGAAGACAGGAATAATATATATAATATGGGTCATATCATAAATCTGTAATACGATACAAAATGTACAAAAGAGGCTCAAAAGTGACCGTAATCACAAAATAACATAAGAATCAGCCCTGGACTTGGTGTCACCTATACAGGAGCTACTAAGTACAAAAAGGCTGAAAGTACAAGAGAATTGACTAAGAAAAAAATACAAAACATAAGTCAGTACAAAAGAGAGAAAGCAACCAATCTCTAATCGACAGGGCTTACCACTGTTCGAGTATGTGACAGACAAAGTAGATCCAACTCATGTTGGGAGCTGCATCAACAAAAAGATGCAGAAATGTAGTATGAGTACCAAAACACGGGGTACACTGTAGGCATCATAGACCGATCACCTTCAGAAAGATTATAGGTAAAAAGAGAAGCACGATGATACTATCATAATAGGGATAACTTCTAAGATGTGAAATCCATACACTAGAAGATATGCCAGCAATGTCAAGCACTCAGTCACAAGCTACACGCGAAATACAAGAAACCTAAAGCATACTCGAAGGCATAATTACACAATGATGCAATGCAAATGACGAAGTAAAGGAAAGTAAGAAGCTTGGAAGAAATATCGAGCAATCCGAAATAATGCATCAGACTAAATAGTAAATGGCTAATAACCTAGATATATATATGTCAATGGACCGTACAGAATGATACCACAGACTTATTATAAGAGTAACAATAACCCGAAAGCGTATCAACAAGTCGCCTGAAATAATACCTCAGACTTATCAACAAGAATAAATAGTAGAATGTAACCCAGAGCTAAGTCAATAGACTGTCTAGAATGATACGTCAGACTTAGGTGAAATTAGCAAAAGATACGGAAAATTAAGTAAGTGAGTATTTTTACCGGTTTAAATCATAAGGTCTCCAAGACTACCAAATCATTTAAATATACTATCCATTTTTATCTATTCCAAGCCTGGTTCAACAATGAGCATCCAAGTGCAACAACCATATGAAAATCCTAACATCAAATCACGACATACAAGCACACACTCGGGTAATCCCCATCACAGTACAAACACACTAATTAGGGACTCCCGCTTATACAAGCTCATGGCCTCGGACACAATAATAAATATAATGAGTATAAAGGTTCAAAGTACCATAACAACTAGCAGTTGAATATAAGAAAATCACGTGGACACCTAAGTTTCACGCCACTAAGAAGCCATTTCTAAGGACACTATACGAAATGAACCAAAGGATCAACCTAAACTAAGACTTTTCTGGCTAAAACTACACTAAGCAATCCAACAATGGCCATAAGTTGACTAAGAATATAAAAACCTAACTAATCCTAAATCCAACTTAGTCATACAATACTACTCAAATACACTTAATCTAAATACGCCAAGTCTAAGAAAAGGGAAATTGTAACCTACCTCAAGGCCAAAATTGCACTTGAAACTTTATTCGAGTGCTTTTCCCTTCGAGAGAGCCTCAGAGATATGCCAAGCTACGACACCACGGGAACGCAAAAACAAGCACAACGATACTAGTATTAATAAGAGAGTTCAAAATTAGAAAGGAACCCAAAAATGCAAATGTGGAACCGACACATGGAGTCACAAAATCAAATCCATCATGATGTCTCAAACTGCTCAAAAAAGTTGTGCCAGAAAATGGGCAAAATTCGAGCTACCAACGAGCCAAAATAAAGCCCTAATAATTTATCTCAACAAGAGTCAAAAACTGTAAAAGAGGAAATTTACGAGAATGACCAAGGAAAATGAAAGATTAACCAACCTGAAACGTGCCCACGAACTCTCCCGATGTACTCCAACAAGAATCGCTCAAACAATTTCTCCCAAAATCGCAAAAATACTAAGTTAGAAATGGAGAAATGTATGTTGCCAATGGTTCTTTTAAAAACACCAACGACCAGTAAGCTGGCCTTCGCGAAACAAGAAGGCCCCACACAATCGTAGAGGTCAGTAAAGATGGCTCTCCATGATTGCAGGCGAGGCCCGTGAATGCAGAGCTACCAAAGTCAACCCTTTGCGAATGTGACCATAGACCTGTGAAGCGAAGGCTAAGGGAGTCGACTCTTCCCAAACGTGGTAGAATCCCCCGCAAACCTAGAAGTTTAGAGACTTGGTCTCCCTAAATGTGGCTAGTGGCCCATGATCATGAAGATATGAACTGTCACGCCCAGAGCCTACACCCTGGACGTGGCTGGCACTCGAGAACCATTCCTGGCCCCAAGCGAACCCATAGTCTGGCTTACTTACTCAGCGGAGGACTTTACGTATTAAGAAAAGAACTCAAATGCAAGATAACTCAACTGTCTCAAACTAAACTCAAAATGTTTTAGAAATAAACATTTAACTTAGCCAAAGTGGCAACTCAAAACTGAACATAAGTCAATAACAATATAAAGACAAATGAACTAACTGACTGTCTATCTATGAAGCCTCTAATAACTGAGAGGGATGTTGGGACAAGACCCACGAAATCCTAATGAACTAAATACTGAAAAGCAATAAAAGGGATCCTCCAGAAAGCAAAGAGGTTCACCACCAGACTCTGAGTGCGCAACTGGATCAAGTATGCGCTAGATGCTGATCCAATTTACCTGCGTCTGCATCATAAGATGATGTAGGCCAACTGGCATCAGTACATTGAATGTACGAATATGGAGGTTGGAATGCTAAACACAACTTAATATTGAGAAAAATCTGGAAGGAACACTTACCTTGTCTTTACTCAACTCCTGAACAACTCAACTCAATATAAAGCAATTAAACACATGCATTATATATAAAGCTTGTAAACCAGTGAAAAACATATTAGTTCGTTAAATAAAATATAATAACAAACTCAACTTTACTTATATAATAAAGTAATATAGTTTCTGTGGGAGATTCTCTAACCGACAACCACTACTATGAGCCTAAGTGGGGATACAACGTCTTGCCAATGCTGCCAGAACTATCCTATACTTTGTCGTCATATATAACGCTTAACTTAATGGATCCACTAGCTTATGCTAAAATCATCTTAAAGAGTCATCTAAAAAGTATGATCCTTTACTACCCATGATGGCTACATGGTTTATGGAGACTTGAGTTAATATGAACTCGCATCCCCATATCGGTGCTCAATACTACTCCCAAAATATATATAGCTCATATGCTTTTAAAATAAACTTCATTATTTGATTTGAGATAATTTCTCAAAATCTTAGCTTAAAAGCTCTCTTGGAATCGATGTTCCCTTTCTTTCTCAAATGTGAAAACATTTTAAACTCTTTGGGAATACATAGTCCCCATATACTTCTTTGAAGAAATGAACTTAAAATCTTTACTCTTTTCTTAACTTAAAACGTAGGTCTTAGAACAAAGTTAAAACGTTTATGAAAGACTTTTGAGAACTTTAAAGAACTTCTCTTGACTTGCTTCTTAACTTCTAACTTGACACTTAACTTTCGTTGAATTGAATTATGAATTCAAGGATTGTGATTTGTGATAGGAAAGATCTCATGATGTTTAGGAATGAATTTAGATAGCTAAACATGAGACAAGATAAAAAATTCACTGTTTGAGGGTGGGTCCGTGACGTGGAGAAATATTAAAATTTTTGTTTTGAAAACAACTTTTGAGGCAGAACGGTCCGTGACCTCTCCGCGATGCGAAACCATTTTTCCCAAATCTGGGGAGCAGATCCTCGATGCGGAGGTATTGCCCAGATTTGTCCGACAAAATTTTCTTCTTCGTTTTACAACTCTAAATCCTCTGAACTCCATGGGTTCTTTCCCCAAACACTTTGAATCATCTATACCATCAAATAACATCAGATTCCACTCAAAACACAACTAATAACGTGAATCAATATCAAGAAAACTCCAACAACACAACCCACAAGGATTTGAACCAACTTCATCAAGAATTCAAGAGATTTACTTTTAAATCAATATACTTTGCTGAAATTAAATCAAGTTGGGTGCATGGGGGCCCTAACCCAATGCTATGTGATCTCACATACCTTGTAGGGATCACCCCTAACGAAAACCACAAGCTAAACTTGACAAAATCAACGAACTTGAACGTTCTTCTCCTTTCTCCTCTTTTCTCCTCTTCTCCAAGCCCTAGCGTAAAATTCACTATTCTAAACTGACTAAAATCTGACTTTACCCCAATTAAACTCCTAAAAACGAATTAGAATAATTAGGCAAGGAAAAGACTAAATTACCCTTCCAAAATCCGGATTGGACTTTCCTTATTCCAACTGCCCATCTTCCAAAGAGCATAACTCACTCATACGAACTCGGAATTACGCAAACTCAGTGGCGTTGGAAAGATCATTCCAAGGGCTTTCCTACAATATTTGAAAGTACACCTAACTCATATTGAGCTAGAAGTTATGGCTATTTGAAGTTGACCAAAACTCAACTTATTCTAACTTAACAAAATTTCCAGATTTTCATTTATTCCGAAAATGACTATTTCCAATTATTGGCTTCTTCCTAGTTATTTCAATTTTGCGAGATGTTACAATATCTCCCCCCTTGGGAACATTGGTGCTCGAATGAGATTACTCTTACTAGGCTAAGGGTGTAACATCAAGTTCAAACACCCAACAAGCAAATGCAAACAAACAACATGCTCACTCATAGTTTAAATAGTACTAAGAATAGAATTTGTACCTTGGTCTGCAGTTTCTCTGGATTCAAAGAGATGTGGATATCTCTTCTTCATGTTCTCTTCAGCTTTCCAAGTAGCTTGCTTAATAAATTGGTTCCTCCACGGGACTTTGACTGATGCTACCTCTTTTGTTCTTAACTTATGAACTTGGCGATCTAGAATCTGAACAGGAATCTCCTCATAAGATAATCTATCATTGATACCAATATCTTCTGTTAGTATGATAACTGAAGCATCTCTCATACACTTCTTCAATATGTAAATATGAAATACTGGATGGACCGCTGCTAACTCTTGTGGTAGCTCCAACTCATAAGCTACCTTGCTAATCCTCTTGGATATTCGATAAAGTCCAATATACCGGGACTAAGTTTCCCTTTCTTACCAAACCTTATAACACCCTTCATGGGTGAGACTCTTAGATATACCCAATCATCTACTTTAAACTCTAACTCTATTCTCCTAACATTAGTGTAGGATTTTTGACGACTCTGTGCCGTTTTCAACCTCTCTTGAATCACTTTCACCTTTTCCATAGCTTGATGAACTAAATCTGGTCCTATCAACCCTACTTCACCAACTTCAAACCATCCAATAGGAGATCTGCATCTTCTCCCATAAAGAGCTTCATATAGAGCCATCTGAATGCTAGAGTGGTAACTATTATTGTATGAAAATTCTATAAGGGGTAGGTGATCATCCCAATTACCTTTGAAATCAATCATACAGTCCCTCAACATAGCCTCTAAGGTCTGAATAGTGCGGTTAGCTTGACCATCTGTCTGAGGATGAAAAACAGTACTCAAGTTCACCTTTGAACCCAAGCCTTTCTGGAATGACTTCCAAAACTGTGCAGTAAATTGAGCACCCATATCTGATAAAATCGAAACAGGGACTCCATGAAGTCTTACCACCTCCTGAATATACAACCTAGCATAATCTTCTGCTGAAAGGGTAGTCTTTACCGGCAAAAAGTGGGCTGATTTTGTATTCTATCAACAATCACCCAAATTGAGTCATGCTGCCTACGAAACCTTGGCAAGCCTGTGATGAAATCCACGTTTATTATCTCCCACTTCTATTTCGGTAGCTCTATATTCTGAGCCAAACCACCGGGCCTTTGGTGCGTTACTTTAACTTGTTGGCAATTTGGACATTTAACAACAAATTCTGCAATATCCTTCTTCATTTTATTCCACCAATATACCTCTCTCAAGTCAAGATATATCTTTGTGGAACCGGGGGCTCTATTGCCCCCATTACCACTACCCTGCTTGTTCTTTGGACACTCTCGCATAGAAATGACTATTAAGGCCCCACTTGAAGCAACTAGTGGAGTCATCACGACACACCCCTGAGTGGCTCCTACCACACTTAGCACATGCATGAGTTTTAGTACCCCCTTATGCCTTACTACCTTGCAAAAGTGCAGGTCTAGCTCTGAAGTTCTGAGAATTTTGACTATTATACTCACATTTGTTCATTGGTGCAGGTGCACTAGCAGATGATGGAGCAGGTCTTTTCTGCTTATGTTGGAAAGAAGACCGGTTCACATTACTTTTTTGTTGCCCGGATTCATTCCCTTATGTCTTAGCCCTCTTATTCTTAAACTCTCTGTTATCCCTCAGCTTATCTTCCTCAACTTGTTGCACATGGATCATCAGCCTTGATATGTCCATGTCACCTATTAACATGGCTGCCTTACTTTCCTTATCATACAGATGAGGCAACCCAATAACGAATAAACTCATCCTGATCCTTATGTCAATAACCATCTTTTTTCTTCCCTTAGCTCACAGGGAAAGAAGTGCCTCATGAAGGCACTCTCGACCATATGCCAGCTCAAAATCGGTTACGCGTAAGCACGAGTTGGAAAGAGACTTTTATAAAGATACACTCTATTGCACAAAGTGAGTATGAAAATAAGTGAGGAATTTCCTAAACTGTTATAGCCTCCTAATTATAGATGTGGCGCGCTTCACATCGATAACTAGGACTCTACAGACATAGCTTTATAGACTCCCTAGGACTCATGAACTATGTGCTCTGATACCAAGTTTTTGAAGCCCCGAGCCTACACCCTGGACGTGGCTGGCACTTGAGAACTATTGTTGTCCCCAAACGAACCCTTGGCCTGGCTTACTTACTCAACGGAAGACTTTAAGCATTAAGAAAAGAACTCAAATGCAAGATAACTCAATTGTCTCAAACTAAACTCATAATGTTTTAGAAATAAACATTTAACTTAGCCAAAGTGGCAACTCAAAACTGAACATAAGTCAATAACAAGATAAAGACAAATGAACTAACTAACTGTCTATCTATGAAACCTTTAATAACTGAGATGGATGTCGGGACAAGACCCACGACATCCTAATGAACTAAATACTGAAAAGCAATAAAAGGGATCCTCCAGAAAGTAAGAAGGCTCACCACCAAACTCTGAGTGCTCAACTGGATCAACGATGCGTTGGATGCTGATCCTGGTTACCTGTGTCTACATTATAAGACAATGCAGGCCAACTGGCATCAGTATATTGAATGTATAAGTATGCGAGTTGAAATGCTAAACACAAATTAATCTTGAGAAGAATCTGGAAGGAACACTTACCTTGGCTTTACTCAAATCCTGACCAACTCAACTCAATTTAAAGCAATTAAACACATGCAGTATATATAAAGCTTGTAAAATAGTGGAAAACAACTTAGTTCGTTAAAGAAAATACAATAACAAACTCAACTTTACTTATTTAATAAAGTAATATAGTTTCTGTGGGAGATTCTCTAACCGACAACCACCACTATGAGCCTAAGTGGTGATATAGCATCTTGTCCAAGTTGCCAGAACTGTCCTATACTTTGCCGTCATATAGAATGCTTAATTTAGTGGATCCACTAGCTTATGCTAAAAACATCTTAAGGAGTCATCTAAAAAGTATGATCTTTTATTACCCATGATGGTTACCTGGTTTATGAAGACTTGAGTTAATATGAACTCGCATTCCCATATCGGTACTAAATACTACTCCCAAAATATACTTAGCTCATATATTTTTAAAACAAACTTCTTTCTTTGATCTGAGATAATTACTCAAAAACTTAGCTTAAAAGCTCTCTTGGAATCGATGTTCCCTTTCTTTCTCAAATGTGAAAACATTTTAAACTCTTTGGGAATACATAGTCCCCATATACTTCTTTGAAGAAATGAACTTCAAATCTTTACTCTTTGCTTAACTTAAAACTTATGTCTTAGAACAAAGTAAAAACGTTTATGAAAGACTTTTGAAAACTTTAAAGAACTTCTCTTGACTTGCTTCTTAACTTCTAACTTGACTCTTAACTTTCCTTGAATTGAATTATGGATTCAAGGATTGTGATTTGTGATAGGAAAGATCTCATGATGTTTAGGAATGAATTTACATAGATAAACATGAGAAAAGATAAAAAAAATTCACTATTTGAGGGTGGGTCTGCGACGCGGAGAAACATTTAAGTTTTTGTTTCGAAAACAACTTTTGAGTCAGAACGGTCCGTGACCGCTTCATGATGCGAAACCATTTTTCCCAAATCTGGGGAGCAGGTCCACGATACGGAGGCACTGCCCATGGGTTCCTTCCCCAAACACTTAGAATCATCTATACCCTCAAATAACATCAGATTCCACTCGAAAACACAACTAATAATGTGAATCAATCTCAAGAAAACTCCAACAACACAACCCACAAGGATTCAAACGAACTTTATCAAGAATTCAAGGGATTTACTTTCAAATCAATATACTTTGCTGAAATTAAATCAAGTTGGGCGCGTGGGTGAACTAACCCAACACTATGTGATCTCCCATACCTTGTAGGGATCACCCTCGACGAAAACCACAAGCTAAACTCGACGAAATCGATGAATCTTGATCGTTCTTTTCCTTTCTCCTCTTTTCTCTTCTTCTCCAAGCCCTAGCGTAAAATTCACTTTTCTAAACTGACTAAAATCTGAATTTACCGCAATTAAACTCCTAAAAATGAATTAGAATAATTTGGTAAGGAAAAGACTAAATTACCCTTCCAAAATCCGGATTGGACTTTTCTTATTCTAACAGCCCAACTTCCAAAGGGCATAACTCACTCATACGAATTCGGAATCACGCAAACTCAGCAGCGTTGGAAAGATCATTCCAAGAGATTTCCTACCATATCTGGAAGTACACCTAACTCATCCTGAGCTAGAAGTTATGGCCATTTGAAGTTGACCAAAACTCAATTTATTCTAACTTAACAAAATTTCCAGATTTTCATTCTTTCCAAAAATGACTATTTCCAATTATTGGCTTCTTCCTAGTTATTTCAATTTTGCGAGATGTTATATTAACAATGCTGCACTAGCAACACTGCATCAACAAATTCACACGGATACCAAATTCTTTGTCGAGGGTTTGGAATTCATTCAGAACCTTGTCAACGCAAATAAATTATGTTACCTAGTTGGTAACGACATTAGGACTCAACAGAATCAACGAAACAATGGATGAAGGTTGTCTCATCAAAATGTTGACCAAAATCAACATTTAAAAAAAAGTCAAACATAATGCTAAACGGTACAAACTCATCCCTGAAGCCTTGAGAACCAAACAAAAGGTCATTCTAGACCAAACTCAGCATTCGGGAACTAACCTTGCTGAAAAAATTTCATCCCGTGCATGTTTACCAAGAAAATTGACCTAGGTCAAACTTTGGGCAAATACTCAAAAATTAAAACGTAATCTCTAAAATTTCAAACGAAAGCCTCAAAATTTGACCGATCATCACACTAGACCAAAATGACTCTTAAAAAGCTTATGGAACTTAGGAAATTCTAATCTGACATCAAAATCTTTGGATGCTGACCAAAGTCAACTCTTCAAACCTTAAGCCTTCAAAATGGCAAAAACCTCTCAAAACTCAATCGATCACCTCGGGAAGTGTGCCACTCAACGCAGCTCCATAAAAAATATTTAAGAAAGTTATGGGAAGGGGCAAAATAGTAAAAACATGTAAATATGGAAAAATGATCTCGAGAGTCATTACACCTAAAAAGAACTAAATGTATCTTTCCAAAAAATAGTGAAAAGAGGAAATTTACGGGACTGACCAAGGAAAACAGAAGATCTTTTTTAACCAAACTGAAACGTGCCCACGAACTCTTTCGATGCACTCCAACAAGAACAACTCAATTTCGACAATAAATTGCTTCTAAAATTGCCAAAATACTAAGATAGAAATGGGGAAATATATGTTGCCAAAGGTTCTTTCAAAAACACTAACTGCTAGTAAGCTGTCCTTCGCAAACAAGGAGGCCCCACAAGATCTCGGAAGTCAGCCAACCTTGCTCTCCGTGATTGCGGGTGAGGCCTGTGAACGCGAAGGCTGGCAAATTCAGCCCTATGCGAATGGGACCAAAGACCCGCAAAGCGAAGGCTAAGGTAGTCGGCCCTTCGCGAACGTGGTAGGATACCCCGCGAACGTAGAGGTCTAGAGATTTGGTCTCCCCGAATGTGGCCAGGGATCCGTGATCACGAAGATATGAACAATGCAGCACTAGCAACACTGCATCAACAACTGCAAGGATACCAAATTCTTTGTCTGGGGTTTTGAATTCGTTTGGAACCCCATCAATGCAAATAAATTACGCTATCTAGTTGGTAACAACATTCTGGACTCAATGGAATCAACGAAACAACGAATAGAGGTTGTCTCACCAAAATGTTGACCAAAGTCAACATTTTAAAAAAAGTCAAACGAAATGCTAAACGCCACAAACTCATCCCAGAAGCCTCGAGAACCGAACCAAAGGTCATTCTAGACCAAAATCAGCATTCTAGAGCTAACCCCGTTGACGAAATTTCATTCCGAGTGTGTTTACCAAGAAAGTTGACCAAGGTCAAACTTTGGGCAAACACTCAAAAACTAAAACACCTTATCGCACAAACTCCAACGAAAGCCTCAAAATTTGATCGATCATCACATCAGACCAAAATGACTCTAAAAGAGCTAATGGAACTGATAGAATTCGGATCTGACATCAAAATCTTTGGATGTTGACCAAAGTCAGCACTTCAAACCTTAAGACTCCAAAATGGCAAAAACCACTCAAAACTCAATCGACCACCTCGGGAAGTGTGCCACCCAACCCAGCCCCACACAAAAGCTATAAGAAAGCTATGGGAAGGGGCAAAACAGTAAAAATATGCAAAAACGTATAAATGATCTCGAGAGTCATTACACCTAAAAAGAACTATATGTATCTGTCCCAAAAATAAAAGTGTATATTAAGATGCAAAATAAAATATTTGCAAACGTACATCTGAACAAATTAAGTTTCACAAAGGCTTAGGGTTGATGTATATCTTTCATCCATGAAAGCATTAAATATTAATGGGTGCATCGTACGCTAAATTTTACTTTGAATGCCAATGGACGTAGAATGACTACCTTCCATCATTAGTGACTGTACAAGAGGACCACCACTAAAGAATAGAGCTTTTAGCTTTTTGTGAAGAAAAAGCATGTGGGGCGTTTCGATGCTCTATCATCTGTAGAGTGTGGACCCCTATCCATGTCCACCTCTCTATGTTAACTCTTCACCTCCCAAATTGAATACACCAACTAAACATGAGCTTGCATTTACATCCCACAAATATAGGTCACTACACTACCACCATGGCCTAATTATGTTGGCATGCAATTCATTCAATTATCAATTAATTAAGGCTTTATAATTAGGTGAATTACTATTTTTATCATGTTACTTATTACACTTAATGAAGAAACTTATTTATAATAAGTGATCTGATTGTGTAAATAAGTTTTTCAGATATATTAATAAGAATTTGGATGTAAGAGTTGGAGCCTTATACAATTGACGAGTGTTGAGCACAAACATTATACCATTAACATGTTATGTGAAAGTGAGAAACAAATCAGACAAACTTGTTTCATTTGTGTTGAATATGTCAAGCTCCCGACCCGAAGCATTCCTTTTCCATTCATAGAGAGATCCAATCGTCAAAATCAATAAAAAGATTATCATGGACCAAGACACAAATCGATCAATCTTGCTTGGAGGTAATGCCCTCAAAATTTATATTGTTACTTGAAAAGTTAGGAAACTATATATAAAATGTAAGAATACTCTTCAATCTTAATAGTTTGAGTTTTTTTTTTTTAAAGAATATCACGTGCATTTGTTTCAAAATAAACAATAGCATACCACATTAAGAGTGAATTTAAGGTACATGTTAAGTCCAATATGTTATTTATTTTTGGGTGTCACGATCCAAACCCCCATAGCTATGATGGTACGCGACTATCCCAAGTCAAACAAACCAAGGCATTCGTCATTTCACATTTAATTAACAAAAGTCAACATATAAAGTATAATAATCTAAAACATAAATAAAAGTAGTCGTCTAATACATCACAGAACCGAAATCCAGATACATATTTCAAGGAGTACATATATAGTTTGACTAGATTCTCGAGTTGAAACTCAATTGCGGACTCTACTAATACTAGGCTTTGAACCTGTATAAAAATGAGCAATAGAGTAATATGAATACACCAACACATATCCAATAAGTATCATAGATCGCCTCCAACAGCATAGTGACAAACATTATTCGAAATACGATTATTATTTTTATTTGTTCAATATATAAACAATAATAACAGGAGAAAGAAATATGTACCAATTGTTCAACTCTTTCACAATCAGTGTGCATACTACAAGGGATGTACCATGTCAATGACTTATGCACGGTAAGTCTATATTCACATGCACATATCATTCATGTCAATGATCTCACATACTTAATAATTTCCATTGTTGGATTGCCTGTGTCTTAGCAACTTCATAAATGTGTGTTATTGAAATCATGCCTTTATAAATTAGTTTAAAATCATTCGAATATATCATGTTCATTAATCATTTTAGAAAGAGTACATGGGCAAACACATTATGGAACATGAAGTTGTTTAACTTATTTATTTAAGATTAATTTGTGTTGAATTATTTTTTTTTTCAAAAAAAGATGATTACATTTTTTTTCTAATTTTTTTTATTATTATAATTTATATATGTAGTGCATTTTATTTTTATCATACTTAAAATATTTATTTATAATTAAAATATCTCAATGTTTATCAAAGAATATCATTGTTTTTTAATATTTTGTTAAGGTAATATTTAACTACTACTTTATTTGAGTTATAATATTTAGAACCCCTTTGGCTTAACTTAAAAAAAAGTAGTTTTAAAAAAAATCAAACTTGAGTAACTTTTAAGTTAAAAAATAAATTGTAGGGGAGTACCTACTTTTAACTTCTTCTTTTTTAAAATCATTTTTGACTTATTTAAAGTTATTTTTAACTTTGACAAACACTCTCAAAAGCTAAAAATGACTTAAAAGTAGATTTGACCAACTTTTAAGCCAATCCAAACAAAATCTTATTGTGTTCACAAACCCAACCAATCCAAACAAGCTCTTATTGTGTTCACACACACATTACAACAAAAATTAAAAACGGATATAGAATATCAGTTTGATAAAAAAGATCAAATACAAATACAAAAGGTAAAACTATTATGTAAAAACCTATCAAAACTATACTTTCCAGATGAAAACAAAAAGTTTACTTATATAGTAGAGTCAGATGCCAGTGAAAAGATTTATGGAGGAGTCTTAAAATATAGGTATGATAAAGATAAGATAGAACATCATTGCAGATACTATTCGGGAACATTTACCGATACAAAAATAAAATGAGAAATAAACAGGAAAGAATTATATTCAGTATATAAATGTTTGTTATCATTTGAACCATATATCGTATATAACAAATTTATTATAAGGACAGACAACACACAAGTAAAATGGTGGCTAACAAGAAAAATTCAAGATTCAGTAACTACGAAAGAAATAAGAAGATTGGTATTAAATATATTAAATTTTATATTTACTATTGAAGTAACAAAAACTGATAAGAATGTTATTGCAGATTACTTATCAAGACAAAGCTACTCAGACTGAGAAAGAAAATACAATTGAAGAGATACTCAAAGCCATTACTATACTTTGTATAAAAGTGGACAGTATGGACAATGAGATACACACAACATGAACTCTCAAATTTAAAAGTTAAATTACTATAATGACCCAAACATAAAACACCCAATTCAGTATGTATTTTATATATTATATTATATTTATTTACTTATTTATTTGTACTATATTATATTAAAAGCTGACACATTTTTACATTGATGGTTGTGACTTATCTGAAGAGTTGTGAGTTTCTCGATGAGTTGTGACCATTATGAATGGTAGTGGTTTTTTGAAGAGTTGTGACTTTTTCGATGTGTTGTGACCATTATGAATGGTAGTGGTTTTTTGAAGGGTTGTGACTTATCAGTTGTGACTTTTTCGATGAGTTGTGACTTATTCTTCTTCTTCTTCTCCTCCTCCTCCTTCCGCTCCTTCTCCTCCTTCTCCGCCTCCTCCTCCTTCTCGTCCTTCTTCTTCTCCTTATTCTCCTTCTTCCCTCTCCTTCTCTTTCTCCTCCTCATCCTCCAGCTCCTCTTCCTCCTCCTCCTCCTCATCCTCCAGCTGCTGCTCCTCCTCCTCCTCCTCCTCCTCCTCCAGCTGCTCCTCCTCCTCCTCCTCCTCCTCATCCTCCAGCTGCTCCTCCTCCTCCTCCTCCTCCTTGGAACAAAGAAGATTGTGAGAGTTGTTCAATTATGTAGTAACTTTTTTTTTTTGATAAATTAGATAGATTAACAAAACAAGATGCAACAAGAAGAATGTAATACCTCAACTGCACACAAGAAGACTATATAGATAATCCATATGTGCTCATTTTGATTGCCTTGAACAAATTTTTGCAGTAACTTCTAAATGACGATAGGTTCAATGATTTTCTTTTGCACAAACTACAAATTGGTGTTCAAATTGTGAAAAATTTCAAACTATTGGAGAAAAATGATTTGATCAAAAACTTGTTTGAATAGTCCAAACTAGATTTAACAAGTACTCCTCCATTTTCAATTTATTTGGTTGAACTTTTAATTATGTTCAGATTAAGATAAATTTTTTTGGGGTAGGGGTGGCAGGGGATATTTTTTTATTCTAAATTTTCACGTGACTTGTTTAAGACCACATAATTAAATAACATTTTTCTTACATTCTACATATTTTTAGTTTAATACCAGAAAATTAAAAGTCTTCTTTATTTTTAAATATTTCATATCAAATTAAAATTAGACATATTTATGTTTATCTATACTACCGTAAAAGTATGAATATCGTTGCTGAAATGTTAAATTATTCTAATACCCCAACTTAAAACATAAAATTTAGTACATCTTCTCTATTTTTTTTATATTAAAAGCAGACACTTTTCACATCGAAGGACTATGACTTTTCTGAAGTGTTCTGACTTTTTCAAAGAGTTATGACTTTTCGATGAGTTGTGACCTTTTCGAAGGGTTGTGACTTTCTAAAGGGTTGTGAATTTTTATGATAAGACACAATAATAACCTTATTATACTACCCTTTGTTAGCTATAAATAGAGGGGTTTCTGCTAATTTTTAGACTACAATTTTTAAATATTTTCTATTGTTCGTCTTCTTCTTAAAATCCCCATTAGTATATCTTATGTATGTTATATTATA
>JAJOOH010001203.1:0-31990 GCA_029582605.1 Solanum gracilifrons | reverse complement strand
TCATCATGAAAGTACTCCATAGGAACCTTCTCTTAAGCTTTATTTCTGGTTTGGAAGTAAAATGAAATGTTTTCATGGCTTAAAACGTTGAGTAAGCCAACATACCACATTTTTAACCCGACCCGGATCCGACCCGGATTCTGCCCCGACAGTTCGTAGTAAAACCCTCATAACTTTTTACTCCGATGTCGGTTAGATACGGGGTTTTGTGCGTTGCAAACTAGACTCGTAGGCCTTCGATTTAATGGGTGATAGGTCTTCTAACTCTTTGTATTTGGGGGAAAACATCCAAGACATTTGACCCAAAGTTAAGAAAATATTATTAGAGAAACTTCGATAACTTTTGCCGACTTTAGTTTCACTAATTTTCTTGACTTCCAAACTTAACATACGAACCTTTTGCTATTATAATACCTCATAACACACTATTCTTAGCATGTTTTACCCTCATAGGCTGATCCACAAGGTATGGGACAAGTTAAACCTTTCAAACGGGTGAAGTTCTACCCGAGCCATTTCTTTTCTCATGAACTTTGTTTGAGGGGTTCCTTTGACCTGAAACTTTAGTTTAGTTCCTTGATATTGCCACCTACTTGCAATCTTTATCTCCAATGTACGATACAAAGTCATATACACTTCATATAACCATTCCATACTACGCCACATATATTATGCACGATTACAGAGAAAAAAAAACTACCGGATCTTACACTTATCTCTTATCATTGCTTAGATATATGCTTTGGTTCAATTATGATTGTTGTTCAGCTTTATTCTATCCTGCATTCTTAGTACCTTTCAAGTACTGACGCATACTCTGTGCTACATCTTCTTGTTATGTAGGTTCAAGTTCTCAGCTTCCAGATCACGCATAGATTAGTTCCCGATCTTCACTTCAACATCATCAGTGGCGGGTCCTCACTCTTCGAGGACGATTGACATGATTATCTTCCTTTGTGTCTAGTATTTAGTTTCAGTATTTGCTAGATTTAGCTGGGGCATGTCCCAACACTTCTTCTAGTCAATTAGAGGCTTATTTTCAGACATAGTTAGTTTCAACTTTAGTATTTGAGTTTGACTTTTCAGTTCTTGTTAAACTCTCAACTTTCATATATTCATATAGTTTATGGGTACTCCCCATCATTTTAGTTTAAATGATGATTTAGCTTCCGCACTATATTTCCTTACTTTAGTTTACTTTTGTAGGATTATGATATGCCAACAGGGTTAGCTTGGGGTCACTTGTTATCCTAGTCCTGTGTCTCCGTCCTGGGGTAGCTTGGGGCACGACATACTTGGTATCAGAGCATTAGGTTTAAGATTCCTAGGATGTCTCAAAATCCGCACTAAGTTGAGTCTTTTTCATGGGTGTGAAGTGCACCACATCTAATGAGAATGAGGTTGCAAAGTGTTTTAGGAAACCTTCACTTTCTTGATATTATTATTGTGCGTAAGGTATGATCTAATTCATCATTCTAACTCGATGTTATGCGCTTACAGATAATGCCTCCTCATATAGCTTACGGAGGGAATGCAAATGCATTTAATGCTAACACAGCTCCTCCAGTCCTACATCAGGAAGTTTTGAATGCTAATGCTAATAGTAGATCAGTGGCAGCCAGGGTTCGTGATTTTCTTAGTATGAATCCGTCTGAGTTCTTAGGATCGTAAATTGGTGAGGATCCCCAAAACTTCATAGAAGAGGTCAAGAAGATCTTTGGTGTGATGCAAGTGACAAGTAATAATAGGGTGGAGTTGGCATCATATCAGCTTAAAGATGTAGCTCATATATGTTATACTCAATGAAAAGAAAATAGGGGTACATATTCAGCTCCTTTCACTTGGGAATGCTTTAGTGAGACTTTTTTGAACAGGTTCTTCCCAAGAGAGTTGAGGGAGGCAAAATCTTAGGAGTTCATGAATTTGAGGCAAGGTAACATGACAGTCCAAGAGTATGGATTCAAGTTAACCCATCTCTCAAAGTATGCTCCTCACATGGTGGCCGATTCTAGGGCTCAAATGAACAAGTTTCTATATGGGGTATCTAACTTGGTGAAAACAGAGTGTATGAATGCTATGTTGCTGGAAATTATAAACATCTCTAGGCTCATGACTCATGCTCAGAAAGTTGAGGGAGATAAGCTTAGGGAACATGCTAAGGATACTAAAAAGTCTAGAACAAGCAACTATGAGTATTCTCAATAGAAATCGGGTGGTGGAAATCGCTCGCAGTTTCAGGCAAAGTCTTCAGCTCCAGCACCTTCATCAGCTAGTGTTCCATACTCCAAGTTCCGACATGATCAGAAAGGTAGGGCATCAGGCTCTAAGTCTCAGGGGAGTATTTTAGGCACCAAAACCTATCTAACTTGTCTAAACTTTGGTAAGAACCATCCGCGCGAGTGTCAGGAAAGGAAGGATGCTTTGGGTGTGGTCAGTCTGGTCACAAGTTGAGAGACTGTTCTTCTGCTAAACGGGGTCAAGGGGGAAATAGTGGTAGAGCTCAGTCCACAACTTCAGCAGCACCAGTAGGTTCCCCGACTCAGCAGGGTAACTCTTCTAGTACAGGTGGCAGACAACGCTAGAACAAGTTGTATTCTCTTCAAACTCGCCAAGATCAGGAAGATTCTCCTGATGTAGTCACTGGTACGTTTTGAGGTTTTAACTTAGATGTTTATGATTTGTTAGATCCAAGGGCTACTCTTTCCTTTGTAACTCCCTATATAGCAGTCAACTTCGATGTTAGTCCAGAAACTCTCTCAAAACCCTTCCCAGTCTCTATTCTAATCGATGACCCAGTTATTGCTAGACGAGTATACAGAAATTTCGCTTTCACAGTCTCTCGGAAAGTCACCTCAGCAAATCTTGTAGAGTTAGAAATGGTACATTCATGTCATGCCTCAGTCGATTGGATCGTTCATTTTCAATTTCGTGATGAGCCAATCTTAGAATGGAAGGGTAATAGCTCAGTGCCTATGGGTCGATTCATTTCTTACCTAAATGCTAGAAAGATGATTTCTAAGGGTTATCTCTATCATCTAGTTTGGGTTAAGGATTCTAGTTCCGAAACCCCAACTCTTGAGTTAGTTCGAGTAGTAAATGAGTTCGAGAACTGTTTCCAGAAGATCTTTTCGGAGTTTCTCCCGAAAGGGAAATAGACTTTCGAATTGATCTCATTCCGGATACCCAGCCTATTTCTATTCCTCCTTACAGAATGGCTCCAGCTGAGCTTAAGGAATTGAAAAAGCAAATTGAAAGACCTTCTAGATAAGGGCTTCATCGGACCTAGTATTTCCCCATGGGGTGCACCAGTGTTGTTCGTGAAAAATAAAGATGGTTATATCAAGATGTGCATTGACTATCGGTAGTTGAACAAAGTCACAATCAAGAATAAGTATTCCATCCCCAGGATTGATGACTTGTTTGACCAATTTCAGGGTGCTAGTCATATTTCAAAAATAGACCTCAGATCTGGTTATCATCAACTCAGAGTTAGAGAGAGTGACATTCCGAAAATAGCCTTCAAAACTCGGTATGTTCATTATGAATTTGTCGTTATGTCATTTGGACCAACCAGTGCTCCTGCAACTTTCATGGATTTGATGAACAGAGTGTTCAAGCAGTATTTGGACTTATTTGTTATCGTCTTTAATGATGATATCCTAATTTACTATAGGAATGAGGAAGAACATGTGAATCATTTGAGGGTTGTCCTGCAAACTCTCAAAGATCACCAATTATTCGCTAAGTTTAGCAAATATGAGTTTTGGTTGCAATTCGTTGATTTCCTTGGGCATATTGTGTCTAGCGAAGGGATCATAGTGGATTCCCAGAAAATAGAATCAGTGAAATAATAGCCCAAACCTACCTCTCCTACAGATATTAGAAGTTTCTTGGGTTTGGCTGGATATTACAAAAGGTTCGTGGAAGGAGTTTCATCCATAGCCTCTCCATTGACTAAGTTGACACATAAAAGGTTAAGTTTCAGTGGCCAGATGATTGTGAGAAAAGCTTCGCAGAACTGAAAACTAGGTTGACTACAACTCCCGTTTTGACTCTACCAGAGGGTTCAAACGAATATGTTATCTTGTGATGTGATTTAACATTTCAAGCAGACATCTCCCAATTTTAGGTGTCAACGATCGTAAATCAGTATAAAACCCAACAAATGAGTTGGGGTCAAATCCCACAGGTTGCGGTACATGTTTGAAATTCAATTCGGAAGTGCAAACGTGGTCTAATCAGCCATAGAAATAGAAATTATCGAAAAAGACATTAATCAAATTTAAGGGGTGACACGAACGTCAGATGGGGGGGTTTCAGTTTGCAATTATCAACTACAAAGCAGTCACAAACAATTCGAAATAACAATAGGGAGATAGATTCTCGGGATGTGATCGATTATAGGCAAATTTCTATTTATGAAAACTACTAGTAAACAACTAAAAATTAGTAAGTAGGCTAGACTATAAGGGATTTATCTTTCTCTCGAACCACTACCTCGAATCAGGTGATTTCTTTCGAACATCAACAAGCATGACAATGAAGAACAACCCACAGCTTAATTCATCCACTCTTTCGAGCTAGATAGGAAGGATTTGGTTTAGGATTCACTCTCTCGAGCGAAACCTAGCTCAACCCAATACCTACAAATCATTAATCAATAATCTTAGTTCTAAAACCTCTCTGTCAAGCAAGCCAAGAACACAAAATTAGAACTGCATTCGCAACTACAATTCATAAATTGAACCACAATTAATGATTAAACTCATTTCAAAAGAGCATTTAAACAAGTAATTAACAATACCCATAAAATAATTCAACCCATAATCACATGATCACACCCCAAGAATTATGGTTTTAGCCAAACAACATAAAAGAGTAAAAACAATTACCAAATCGATTAGCAATAGTCTCTACAATGCTCAATTTCAATTTGCAGAATATTTGAAACCCACTTCCAAAATCTCCAAATTGAATCTCTAAGGCTCTTCAAAACTAAGAAAAAATACAGAGAAAAGTCTTCTAAGCTAATTCAGTCTTTTCCAAAAAAATTCCAACATCCAAATCTCATTTTTTGAATAAAATGATCAAAATCTAATTTTGATTCACCGAAAATAAGCCACGAAGGGCCATTTGTGTAAGTAAGTCGGGCTCGTCAAACCACTCGGCGAGCCGCCCTTTGACCTCTTCCATTGCCTTTTTGCCTTGGCATTCATCATCCTCGAGTTCAGTAACTTTGGGCAATCTATTTTGCTTCACGGAACTGCTCAGCGATTTGACGACTGATCCTTTTCATCGCCGACTTGGTTTCTTTCTTCAAGGATTGGCACACTGGAACTTTAGGCGGTCAGATTAGCCACTCGGCTACACACCAAGTTTTCTTGGCGATCCTCAGGCTCGCTCTTCTTCATTTCTTCAGCTTGTTTTGTTCCTTTTTTATTGTTAGTGTCCTTGCTTTGTTCCTCAATCCATACACCTAAAAATCAAGGCTTTAGCATCAGTTTATGGAACAAATTAAGCACTTGAGGACACTAAATATATATAAAAAAAACCCTAAATCAGTCCAAATCTCGGACTCTTAAACACCCCCAACTTAAACTTTTGCTTGTATTCAAGTAGAACTCAAGATCAGCAGTTCAAAAAGGATGTCTCAAATAGTGTTGCATAAGACTCAACATGAATGCACACAACAAAGCTCAATTTACTCATGCAATGATCAATTGTGCACTCAAAGATTCAAACTGTGACTCACCATTATCAAAGATGCTCAAGTTCATAATACTTGCTTCAAATGCACGTTCAAGCTCAACAAAGGTACTCAAATGCCCTCACAAAAAAAATGATTCCATATTCACACAAAGTTCTGCAACAATATATAGTTCCGAAATCACATACGACTCTCATACTCACTAAGATGAACACATGCATGATTTCACCCATAGGTTTGCCCTTATTTTTCAACCAACATTCGTTTCAGCTCACTCAAGATCACAAAGGTTTTTTCAACGCTTGTAACGGGGCTGAGTGTAATGGTATTTTAATTTAGGCTCAGTGACTTCTACCCTCATGAAATGTGGTATGAACATCACTTTATTCCTTTTCTTCAACATTTTGATCATGCTCTTAATTCACCCCATTATTTGACTTCAAATGGACTACCGGATACCCCATTTCTTTTATAACTTCCACTACTTTATTTCACAACTTTTTCATTCATTTTCTTTTGCTTTCTTCTTTTCTCTTTTTTTTATGGAGGGGTTCCATTTTTTTTTCAAAACCATAGCTCAAAGGGGAATTTTCACACTTTTTGATTTACCTTCTCTTTTCATCACCCCCCCCCCCCCCCGAAAGCCTAAGTTGGCTATTAAAACAAACCACATTTCATAAGAGTTATGGGTGAATGGATAAAGAGAGGTCACAATTGTTCAAGTTTCTTCCAAGAAAAGGATAAGGCTCAAGGGAGTTCAAGCAAGATTCACACATCTCACAAGGTTGGCCACAAAAGAGGTATGTTGTAAAATTGTTTTAGTCTTCAACACTGTTGCCTAAGATCATTTCAAGTGCTTGTGTCACTTAGTCAATCGGACCAAAGGGGCAAATTCTAGGTGTCATCACGCAATGTTCAAAGTAGGCTCATCACACAAGGCATTTGCACCAATATCAAACAAGACTCCAAGCTTTCTAGCTAGTGTGAAATGTTCATCACAAGAGACTCATTCGATAACCGGCTAGTCATAACGAGATGGTAAAAGTTCACACATTATCTATGCAACTTCATTTGGCCTCATCATAGTCGCATATTCATTTCATTCAATGAAGAGCACTATTTAAGTCATCGGTATTGATCATAACCGATACTCAAATTTTCACAAGAACATCCACAGTCATACACAATATAGGTGGCACCAAATTTTAAAAATAGGTCAAACCCATTTCTATTCAAAACAAGGAGTCACAAGCTCAAACATCCACAAGATTAATATCCAAACACAATCAAAGCACAAAAATAAATCACAAAACCCAATATATACAAACAAAAATGTAATCACAAGAGGTAAGTATGAAAATACCTCACCCTACCCACAAAAGAAAGGCTGTTGTCCTCAAATGCAACTAAAACACCAAAAATCAATAAAAACAACATAGAGGGAGGTAAAGATATCATCCTGCAAGGCTAAGCCTAGGTAAAGTTTGCATCACAGTCACTCTATCTGTCGGGGAATCAATGTCTGAGGTCACACTCTGGTCTTGGGCATTAGTGTCTGGGGTAACATCAACACCGGCTCCACTAATGCCTGCCCTATAGGTATCTACCAATGACGTTTGAATGACTGACTTTACTATCGTCTCCTCTAAATCATGCAGGTCTCCATAAATGGTCGCTTCCTGAACATCGAGGTGCTCCTCATCGGTCTCCGCCTCTGACTCAGCAATCGCCAGATCCTCCATAGTCTCATCTCCGATTGTAGCCAGAGGCATAACAAATTTGGTCAGGACCTCTGCACGCTGAACATCAGGAAGCTCTGCTGACTCAAACAGTGAAGTGAAGTCTGTGGACTTCAGATGGTCCACATCCTTCCTCAACTCGAAAACCTCAATTTTCAAAGTCGTAACCTCAGTAGTGATCCCCTGTCCTCTCTCACAAATCTCTACTCTCGCCGTGAGGGCATCACTGAAAGACTTGAGAGCTGTCAAAGCAGCTAAAATGGCTCGCTCAATCATCCAAGGTACCTCGGCCTCTAACCGGAAAGCCAGCAAATTGGCAAAATGGGCTAGGTGCCCCATCTTGAAAAGAAGGGCATGCGTGAACGGAGTCCTTGAGGTAGTGGTACCTGAAGTAACTCTAGGAGGCTAGGAGGTTGGGAGGCAGTAGTAGAACTTGGGGCCTAGGAAGGAGTGGAAGTAGATGTAACTGGCCCAGAGGCTGGAGTAGGCAAAGCTGCCTCTGCAGGTATAGAATCAACATCAACCTCCGGGGATGTGTCCACCAAAGCCGCTCTCCTCATATCTGCCTCATCCTATGTGTACTCAACCTCTATGTGCTTGATGTCGGTAAAGGATGTGGGTGTATCCTCAATATCCCTCTTATTGTCAAAAGGAACTCCAACCTGCTGACACGATTCTATAATAAGCACTGGGAATGGTACGTGTCAACGATCATAAATTAGTATAAAACCCAACAATCGAGTTGGGGTCGAATCCCACAGGGAGTGGTACGTCTTTTTAATTCAATTAGGAAGTGCAAATGTGGTCTATTCAACCATAGGAATAGAAATTATTGAAAAAGATACTAATCAAATTAAAGGGATGACACGAATGTCAGATGGAGGTTTTGGTTGAAATTATCAACCTCAAGCAGTCACAATACTTCGAAATAACAATAGGGAGAAGGATTCTTGGGATGTGAACGATTATAGGCAATTTTTGATATATGGATAATTGAAACTACTAGTAAACAACTAAAAATCAGTGAGTAGGCTACACTATAAGGGAGATACCTTTCTCTAAAACAACTACCCCGAATAAAGTGATTTCTTTCGAACATCAACAAGCATAACAATAAAGAACGGCCCACACCTTAATTTATCCACTCTTTCGAGCTAGATGGATAGGATTGGGTTTAGGATTTACTCTCTTGATTGGGTTTTAGCCAAACATCATAAAAGAGTAAAAATGATTACCAAATCGATTAACCATAAATTGGGTAAGAGAGATTTAGTCTTTACAATGCTCAATTTGAAGAATATTCAAAACCCACTTCAAAAATCTCCAAATTGAATCTCTAAGGTTCTTCAAAACTATGCAAGTCTACGGGGAAAAGTATTTTAAACTAATTTAGTCTTTTCAAACTTCTCCAACATCAAAATCCTCTAAATAAAATGGTCAAAATAATTTTTCGTCGTCGGAAATAAGCCACGAAGGGTCGTTTGGCGAAGTACGTTAGGCTTGCCGAACAATCGGTGAATCACCTTTTGGCCTCTTCAATCGCCTTTTCGCCTTGGCATTCAGCATCCTCGAGTTCTATAACTTTGGGCGATATATCTTTGCTTTGCAGAACTGCTGGGGGATTCGTCGACTGCTCCTTTTCGTCGCCAAGTTGGTTTCTTTCTTCAGGACTTGGCACACTGGAACTTTAGGCGGTCACATTAGCCACTAGCCGATACGCCAAGTGCTCTTGGTGATCCTCAAGCTCGCCCTTCTTCATTCCTTCAACTTGTTTTGTTCCTTTTTAGATGTTAGCGTCCTTGATTTGTTCCTCAATCCATATACCTAAAAATCAAGGCTTTAACATTAGATTATGGCACAAATTAAGCATTTGAGGATACTAAATCTATATAAATAAATCCCTAAATGAGTCCAAATCTCGGACTCATCATGATGCATCCAAAGTCGGCCTTGGTTGTGTGTTGATACAGCGAGGCAAGGTTATAGCTTATGCTTCTAGACATCTTCAGGTTCATGAGAAGAACTATCCAACTCATGACCTCGAGCTTGCAGCAGTGGTGTTTGAACTTAATATTTGGAGACATTACTTGTATGGTGTACATATAGATGTGTTCATAGACCATAAGAGCCTTAAGTACGTGTTCACTCAGAAGGAGTTGAATCTTCGCCAGAGGAGATGACTTGAGTTCTTAAAGGATTATGATATGAGTGTGCATTACCATTTTGGTAAGGCCAATGTAGTAGCAGATACTCTTAGTAGACTATCTATAGATAATATAGAACATGTTGAGGAAGAAACAAAGGAACTAGCAAAGGATGTTCACAGACTTGCTCGCTTAGGAGTTCATCTTATGAGCATATCAAATGGTGGTGTAACAGTTCAGAATAGGTCAAAATCTTCATTGGTAGCAGAGTTTAAGGAAAATCAAGATAATGATGTGATATTGCTTCAACTAAAGGGTGCAATCCATCAGCAGAGAGTTGAGGTTTTCTCCCTAGGGGGATATAGGTGCTTCACTGTCAAGATCGATTATGTGTTCCTAAGGAGGGTGAGTTAAGACAGCAGATTCTTGCAGAAGCCCATAACTACAGGTATTTTATTCATCCAGGTGCCACTAAGATGTACCGCGATATGCGGGAAGTCTTTTGGTGGAATGGTATGAAGAGGGATATAGCATATTTTGTGGTTAAGTGCCCTCATTGTCACCAAGTGAAGGTAGAACATCTTAAACTAGTAGGTATGACTCAAGATATCAATATTCCTACTTGGAAGTGGGAACTGATTGTTGCTCCCCAATATACACGCAAGTGTACGTGGTCGCGCAATTAATATATATTTTTAATGTAACGTTCCCAAGGGACTTATGATCAATTTATATCTAACACTTAATTCTACAAATAAAAGTAAAAGTAACTGTTTAAGAGGTTGTGATGATTGTTAACTACTACTAATTATGCAATAACTAAAAGTAACCAATTGTGAATAAATTTAGGATGATGTTTCAAGCAATTAAAAGACAATACAAGGCTGCAACATGTAGTGAATCTCATGGATGATATTATCGACTTAGAACTAATTTTAGTTGTCAAGTTACTAGTTTATAGGGTTAATAATATGGGTCGGGCTATACACTTCTCGTCGCCTACTCCAATTAGCTATCTAACTACATCATTGAGCGGGGATAAATAGACTAATTGGCGAGCATTTATATTTCATCGTATTTCATAATCAAGCAAGGTGTTCGTCCGGGCGTTACTCCTGAATACTAATCACCTCAATCAAATGGATCGACCGAGCTCTCTATATTCTATGGTCTATCTAACCTCTCATCTCCCTATTTTAAGATTAGACAATATATTTATCTAATGGTGATCAAGCATAAAATACTACAACAAGAATATAGAAGCAACTTATAATGACAACCAATAATTAATTCAAAAAGCCTTTAATAATCAACAATCCATTCGTAGCTACGGCCCCAGAACTAAGGCGTTTAGCCACTCATGCTATTAGAAAACCACAAAATACAATTGTTCATGCGATTTTCGGAAAATAGAAGATGAAAACCTATTACAAACGTGGATACTTGCTCTTGCACACTCAATAAAAGTCGAACCCTAACAATGGAGCCCTAACGGTCTATTTATAAGAGTTAGAAAAGTTGGAGTCAAAACCTAGTACAATTAGGACTCATTTTTTAACACTTTTAGGCTGAAAAAGTCAGAACTTTCGTGGCGTGTTGCGCCTGCCATCGCGTCTAGAACTTGTTGCAGGCTTTTCCCCCTTGGTGCGTCGTGCCTAGCATAGTTCCTGAGAAAGGCCTGTAAAGTTTACTCATTGGAGTGTCGCGCCTCTCATTATGCCACAAACAGAACTCTATCCTTTAGGCCTTGGCTTAGCGCGCCCAACAGTACGCCAGGCACTGTTGATTTTTGCCTTAGTCGTTTTCTTGCATGTCTTTGCTCCTTCTTCCTTCATTTCAACTCCAATTCCTTCAACAGTTCCTGAAACAACTAATCATGTGTGTAAGTGTACAATCATCACAACTTACATAAAAAATCAAGCTAATAACTAAAGATCATTCTTCAATCTAACCGCTTCATGGGCAAATATTGACAACGTAGGCATGTAAATATGCCTATGATCACCACCCCACACTTAGACTTTTGTTTGTCCTCAAACAATCTTTAGACTATCAACTCTTTTTCACAACCCTTGGACTTATCAACCCACCTTAAAATCAACCAAACATTTTTAACCATGATCTTGTAGTTCACAATGGGTGCAACATTTCACAACATTTATACCAAGTTACAACACATGCTCAAAGAATGACTCTTTTATTATTTTTCCAGGCTAATGCAAACTCATACAGACACATCAATTAGATAATCCTACACATGTCATGAATGCCCTCACTTATTCATGTTTAATAATGCCTTTCACTCAAGCAATCACAATATCAACAAGGCCTATTTTTCAAACAATCAACTCACTCTCACAAAAGAAGTTCTTACTTTTCTCAGCATACCAAAACCTTGCCCATAGTGTATTCTTACTTTCGCATTATATTTCTCAAGGAATCAAGAGGACATCCATTTGGTTGCAATGTCGGCTTAAGGTAAGGGAGGGAATATTTAGAAATCATTTTAGTGACTACGCCTCCCTAATGTACATGTCATTATTTTTCCAACAATCTCCTTCATAGTTTTTCGTTCCTCCTAGTACACATTTTATGACTATTTACCCATTTTTGTTTCTCCATCTTTGCCCTTTATTTTTTTTTATTTTTTTTTCGTAATGCTTTTGTACTAGTCACCCTCACTCTAGATCTTAAAGTTGAGTGAGGTACACATTATCCTTGATAGGACCAGGGCCAATGTTTAGAGAATATTTTTGAAATAGCCACCCTCAATTGAGTTGAGGTGCACATTGTAACTACGGACCAGGGCCACCCTCAATTAAGCTCATTTATTATTATTATTTTTAGATTTTTGAGTCAAAACTAAGAACACATGCTTCTTTCAAGGTTAACATTCTATTGCACTTTTCCAATTATGACTACCCATGACGTTTGACTAACTTTTTTGGACATGGTTTCAAAAGACCAAGGTCAGTTTCTCAATTCTAATCCTCTATGTGACTAATTTTCCCTTAAGACGGTCGTCATCCATCCATCATTGGGAATTGTCACTCCTATCATGACTCTAAGACTCAATAAAGCAGTAACTTAGTCCTAGTTGATTCAAAGGGACTATCCTCAGTAAAAGTACCGAAAACAAACGTTGAGGAACCCAAAATAAAAAAATTAAAAATTTAACTAAAAACTAACACTAGACTCGATAAAGGAGTAAACAACTATATACATCAGAGACATATTACCCACCCCACACTTAAAAATAAGCATTGTCCTCAGTGCACAATTAAAGCAAAGTGTAGAGATAGGAATACTCTTCGGGCCTCTAGGCCCCGTCATTACCGTCATCAAAAACCATCAAGTCATTCGACTCCTCATCCACAACATCCTCCTCATCGTCCATCACCTCATCAGTAGTAGCCTCATCATCATCCAAAGGCTCCAAAAAAGTGGGACCAGACCTGCACAAAAATGTTGCACTCTCGATCAACGGATAGCGATCCGCCAAGGAGTCTATCTTCTCGTCAATAACCAGAAGTCCTCATATCCACAATTGCAATTCTGCCATGCCGAACACCCGACCAAAATGCCTATCATCGCGGGCTTGCCTATCTTGGGCTGACAAGACAGGTCCATGAGATTTGTCCAATGCCTTCGTCATAGTGACGTCAACTATCTTACCCGTCAAATCAGGATGATAGGCAACAATCATGTCCACTGTTTCTTCTTCAATACCCTCAGCCCTCAGAAAACGGGTGATCAACCCCCCGTAACAGAATCTCTACCTCAAATTGTTCCTAAATTTAATCATATTCTACCTCAGGATTGCCCCAACATTAATGGACATTCCCTTAATCAGCATATAGAACAATACCGCCTTATCCCTCCTTACTTCAGACAAATGTTTGGCAGGCAGCAACACACTACACACTACACACTATCTTCAGCCACACCCTAGCAAGCTAATTAAAGTTAGCAAAGTGGAGGGTATTATGCCTCCCAGTATCCTTACTTCGCTCCCACCTAGCAGTTGACTCAACCTCACACAAGGTATGTCGGATATCCATATAAGGAGGTTTATATTTCAAGCTATTAAACTCATCAGCATCACAACTCGAGGTTCCTAAAAATTCATTCAGAATTCGAGCAGAAAACTTGACATCCTTCCCCCTAACAGGCACAGTTTTATATTTCGTTTCAGTAAGCCAGTTAACATGAATTCCCTTACCAATGTCAAATTGCAATCACCCAAATTATCAAAGATAAACCTCAGCCCTAACTCAATCACAGTCTAATATATAACAGGAAATTACGACTGCAATCTTACCTCATTCACAAATTCGTCGCCCATATGCTTCGCCTCTTTTTCACATTCGAACCATTCCCAGCCATACCTTTGCACATCCTTTTTTCCAAATTTTTGCGCCGGTTCCCTGCCACTAGAGGACCCAAAAGTTTCACCCTTTCTACTCCACTTGGAACCCACCACATTTTTTTTGCTTTTGGAGCCATCACCACCTATTAAGTGAAGAAAAATTGAGAAAAGAAAAAAAAGTTAGAAAAATTAGGGAGGGGGAAAGGGTCGGGTTGGGCAGTGATGAGAGAGAGGAAAAGGAAAAAAAAATTAGAAGTGACAAAGAAGTTAGTGGAGTGGAATGGTGGGATGGAAGTACTTATAGTGCAGTGTGGGAGAATGAAGAGTCGAAGAGAAAATAGGGGGTGGGAGGTCGAATTTATGGAATGGGGGATTAATTTAGGATTTGGGGGGTTTTAAAAGTAGTGGGTCGGGCTATGGGTCAATTTCGACCCATTTTGGGTGAACTGGATAGGGGAGCATTAAGAGGGACGACGCTTCCGCCATCGCACCTGAAGAGGCTTTCTACGCTCATGGCCTGGCACGGCGCTCAACGCGCCAAAAACCATGCTCTAAGGTTTATGGCCTGGTGTGGCACGCCTACCAGTACGCCAGACCAGGAACTTTTTTCTTCTTTTTTCACAATTACAAACTAAGTTAAAAATAATGAAAAATCCTATCTAGCTAAACTAATAAATAAAAATGCTTCCTATATTCTAAGAATTGAAACTACGCTAAACCAAAAAAATCAAAATTCAAAACTAACTACCTATCTATTACATTGTTCATGGGTTGTCTCCCATGTAGCGCATGATTTAACGTCTTGGCAGGACGCAGCTTGGATCATTCATCATTTAGCTCAAGAGCCTCCCGATCACGATCTGAATCCTCACCAAAGTAGTGTTTCACCCTTTGCCCATTGACGAAGAACGTAAGGCCCGTTTTACCCTTAAGTTCAACAGCCCCATGCTGTGTCATTCTTACCACTTCTAAAGGACCAATCCATTTAGACCTTAGTTTACCAGGGAATAACCTCAATCTAGAGTTAAAGAGTAGTACATTTTCCCTCGGAGTGAAAGTATGAGTAACTATGTGCTTGTTATGCCACCTCTTTGTCTTTTCCTTGTAAAGCTAGGCATTCTCATACGCGTGGAGCCTAAACTCCTCAAGTTCATTCAATACCGGCCAGCTAGGGGTTTAAATTCAACTTCTTAATTGCCCAATAAGTTTGGTGTTCAAATTCCACCGGAAGATGACATGTTTTCCCAAATATTATGTGATAGGGAGAAGTCCCAAAGGGTGTCTTATACGCAATCTTATATGCCCACAACGCATCATCTAACTTCTAAGACCAATCTTTCCTCGGCACATTCACCATTTTCTGCAAAATTTGCTTCACCTCTCTATTCGAAATCTCCACTTGGCCACTCGTTTGAGGATTGTAAGTTGTAGCAACCTTATGCCGAATACCATACTTAGCAAGAAAAAATTTAACTAGATGGTTAAGGAAATACTTACCTCTATCACTTATGATTTCTCTTGGAGTTCCAAAGCGAGTGAAGATGTGCTTCTTGATGAACTTTATCACCACCCTTGAATCATTTTAAGGAAGAGCGACAGCCTCAACCCATTTACTTACATAATCCACAGCCACGGTAATATATTGGTTTCCACTAGATGGCGGGAAGGGACCCATGAAGTCAATTCCCCACACATCAAAGATTTCCACCTCCAAAATGTTACTTAGTGGCATCTCATGTCTTCTTGAAATAGTACCCAATCTTTGGCATTTATCACAACCCTTCACAAAAGCAATAGAATCATTAAATAACGAGGGCCAAAAGAAACTAGATTGTAGTACCTTATGAGAATTGCGCTCTCATCTGTGGTGACCTCCATATGGGCTAGAATGACAACTTTCTAGCACTTTGTGAACCTCATACTCAGGAATGCACCTTCTTACTACCCGATATACACTTTGCTTGAACAAGAATGGTTCATCCCAGATATAGAACTTAGCATCATTGTTGAGCTTTTTCTTTAGTTAGGTGGTTGCTCCCAGAGGATAATCTCCACTCACTATCAAATTCACAATATCTACATAACATGGCACTTGAGAAATGTCTAATGCCATCAATTGTTCATCCGGAAACTCTTCCCGGATTTGTTCACCTTCATTCACATAGGAAAATCCTCCAACCTGGACAAATGATCACCTATTTGATTTTCACTACCTTTCCTATCTTTAATCTCAAGGTCGAATTCTTGGAGAAGCAATATCCATCAAATCAGCCTTGGTTTAGCATCCTTCTTGTTGAATAGGTACCTAATAGCTGCATGGTTAGTAAAAACAATCACTTTAGTACCTACCAAATACGATTTGAACTTGTCGAAGGCGAACACTAGAGATAGCATCTTCTTCTCAGTCAGTGTGTAATTAGCTTATGTAGAGTCAAGGGTCTTGCTTGCATAATAGATCGATTGGAACACTTTATACTTTCCTTGTCCTAACACTACACCCACTGCTGTGTCGATTGGATCACACATGAGTTCAAATGGTAGTCCCCAATCAGGAGCAATTAAGATGGGAGCTTCTATTAAGTTCCTATTTAGCATCTCAAAAGCTTTCAAGCACATCTCATCAAAATCAAACTTCACCTCTTTCTCCAAAAGACTTCACATAGGTCTTGCAATCTTGGAAAAATCCTTGATGAATCACCGGTAAAAGCCTTCATGACCAAGAAAACTACGCACTCTTTTTATAGAAATAGGAGGGGGAAATTTTTCAATAACTTCTACCTTGGCCTAATCAACCTCTAAAGCCAACTTAGACACTTTGTGTCCGAACACTATCCCCTGTCGAACCATGAAATGACACTTTTCCCAATTTAGAACTAAGTTAGTATCCTCACATCTAGCAAGTCCTTTATCAAGATTCCGGAGACATACCTCAAAAGACTTCCCAAAGACGGAGAAATCATCCATGAACACCTCTACAAAGTCCTCCACAATATCATGAAAAATGGCCATCATACACCTTTGAAAAGTCGCTGGTGCATTGCAAAGTCCGAATGGCATGCATTTGAAAGCATAGGTACCATAAGGACAAGTGAACGTGGTCTTTTCCTGATCCTTGGGGGCAAACAAGATCTGGTTGTAACCGGAATACCCATCTAAGAAACAATAGTACTCCTACCTTTCTAGTCGGTCAAGCATCTAATCAATGAAGGGAATGGGGTAGTGATCATTTCTAGTGGCATCATTAAGTTTCCGGTAATCCATGCAAATTATCCAACTTGTCACTGTTCTGGTAGGAATTAACTCATTCTTTTCATTCCTTACCGCTGACATACTTCCCTTCTTAGGGATACATTGCACCGGATTTACCCACTTACTATCGGAGATCGGGTACACAATTCCAGCATCTAGCCACTCTATTACTTCCTTTCTTACCACCTCTTTCATCAAAGGATTTAGCCGACGTTGATGTTGTGCACTTGGTTTGTGATCTTCTTCCATGTAGATTTTGTGCATACATAGCACCGGACTAATCTCATGAATATTAATCATCTGCCATTCAATTGCTTTCTTCCTCCGCTTTAAAATCCTCAATGTCGCATCAACCTGTAATTCAGATAACTCTGCAGAAAGTATAACAGGTAAAGTTTCATTAGCACCCAAATAAGTACCTTAGGTGAGCCGACAGAGTTTTTAGTTCCAGCTTAGGGCTTCTTCTATTAATGGCTTTGGTGGGGGCCCTAACTCACGATCTAATGACTCCGCTCAAAGATTACGAGTGTCCACCAGTGCTAGATTCAAACATGTTACTCTCTCTTGAGCCTCAGTATCTCCATCCACTTCATGACCTACTAACACTCTCTTTACGGGATCTTTGGGCACAACTACTTGCGATTCTACTATTTGATCAACCACAGTAATAGCAGACAATTCTTTATAGATAGAAGACAATTTTAAAGCGCGATAAACATTGAATACCTCAACTTTATCATGTCCCCTCATAATTAATTGACCAGCTGCTACATCAATCAATGCCATACCCATGGCTAAGAACGGACGTCCCAAAATGAATGGAACTTCATAATCGGGTTCAAAATCTAAGACCACAAAATCCACAGGAAAAATCAATGAACCTACTTGCACTAACACATCTTCTATCACCCCCTCTGGCCTAGCAATGGATCTATCAGTAAGTTTGAGAATAACAGTGGTTCGTTTTGGACTACCCAACCCAAGCTTTTGATACAATGACAAGGGCATCATATTTATACTTGCCCGCAAATCGTACAACCCCTGGGCATGAACATTTTGCCCAATTGTAATATGCAAAGTAAAACTACTCGGATGGTTTAACCTTTTGGGTAGTCTATTTTGGATTTTTGAGCTGAACTTCTCAGTAAGTGCTACAGTTTCATACTCCGTGAGCCTTATCTTACTAGCCATAATGTCCTTCACGTATTTAGCATACTTCGGGATACCCTGCAAAATGTCAACCAAAGGCAGATTAATGTGAACCTCTTTAAGGAGAGAGAGAAACTTACTGAAGCATTCATCCTCAATCTTCTCTTTGAGCCTTTGTAGAAACGGAGGTGATAATTTCTTTTGAGGAAAGGGTACCTCAACATTGGAGATTTTTAGTACCTCTTCCACCTTCTTTTGTGTGGTACCTGTTTCAGTGTCTCTCTTCTTTGGATCTATTTCCCCTAATTTTAACACACTTCTAGTACTTAACACATGCAGTTGCTTTGGGTTGGGTTCAGTATCACCGGGCAGCCCACCTTAGGGATGCAAGTTCAGAGAATTGGCTACTTGCGCAACTTGTTTCTCTAAACTCATTAGGGACATGTGGATGTTTTTGATGTTTTCATCCTGCTTATCTAATCTAGCATTTATTTTGGTCCCTATTTCAGTCATGATCTTTTTGTGTAGCTCTTCATTGGTCATCCCCCCTTTTGGTGCACTAGGATTTGCGCTTTGGTTAGGATTTTGGTATTGTTGCCCAGTCTCTTGAGAACGGTATTGGTTAGCCCCTTGCGCCTAATTTGGTGTTTGTTCCCACCCCACGAGAAGTTAGGATGGTTTCTCCAACTAGGTTTGTAAGTGTTACCATAATTTTGCTGAACTCCACCCCTTTGCACATTACCGACATAGTTTACGGAATCCGAGTTTGCCCCACATTGCTCGGTTTCATGAGCTCCACTACCACATACCTCACACCAATTGGTTGCCTGTTGTACAATATTTACCGATTCATGATTTAGAGCCATCTGTTTAAAATGTAAAGCCATGTTATGTTGCATTGCATCTAATTTGGCATTTATGGCAGTAGCTGAATCTACATCTAAGATCCCCGTGGCCTTTTGGGTTGTGGTTCTAGGCATATCCCCCTCATATACTAGGTCTCCTTCGGAGAGTCTATCGAGTAAGTTCAACAACTCTTCACATGTTTTAGCTAGGGCTTGTCCAGCTGTTGTACTATTAAGAAGCACACGAGCATTATAATCTAAACCCTCAAAGAAAGTGGGAGCAAGTACCTCATTAGTTTGCATGTGGTGTGGGCAAGCATTCAACATTTGTTTGAAATGAGCCCATGCAATTGGTACATGTCCTCCCCTTGATTTTGCCTAAGGTATATTATCTCACTCCTCAACCATGCGGTTTTCATGAATGGAAATAATTGACTCAGGAACTTCCTTGCTAGATAATCCCAAGTAGTGATGGAGTTTTGTGGCTCAGTATCTAACCAATGATTTGCAGCTCCTAACAATAAGTATGGAAACAATGTCAGCCTCGCATAGTCTGATGAGACTCCAGTTGGGATGTATGTATCAGTGATCTCTATAAAGTTCCTAAGATGGATTTGGGGATCCTCGTGAGGGAGACCAGTGAATTGCCCATTAGAATGGAGAAGTTGTATCATGCCCTGTTTTAGTTCAAATCTACCCACCAATGGAGGTTTCCTAATACTAGACGCCACATTGGCTGTGAGTAGGACTGCCACATCACGGATTGGTCTTATAAGTACAACAGGGGGTACTCCTTGGATATTCAAGTTCTCTTGGTTGTTCATGTTCTCCAGGTTATTCACGTTATCTTGATTATTATCATCATTGTTTCCCCGAACACCTAACCCCAATTCTCCTGGATGTCCTTGATTCATTTTTCTGCGCTGGCGTAAAACTCTTTCAGGTTCGTTGTAAGGTTCGACAAGTTCTCCCTTCCAAGCCAGACCTGAAAGTCAAGTGCATGTAATATACAAGCTTGGGGTACTCCCCATCATTTTAGTTTAAATGATGATTTAGCTTCCGCACTATATTTCCTTACTTTAGTTTACTTTTGTAGGATTATGATATGCCAATGGGATTAGCTTGGGGTCACTTGTTATCCTAGTCCCGTGTCTCCGTCCTGGGGTAGCTTGGGGCACGACATACTTGGTATCAGAGCATTAGGTTTAAGAGTCCTAGGATGTCTTAAAAGCCGCACTAAGTTGAGTCTTTTTCATGGGTGTGAAGTGCACCACATCTAATGAGAATGAGGATGCAAAGTTTTTTTAGGAAAATTTCACTTTCTTGATATTATTATTGTGCGTAAGGTATGATCTAATTCATCATTCTAACTCGATGTTATGCGCTTAGAGATCATGCCTCCTCATACAGCTTACGGAGGGAATGTGAATGCATTTAATGCTAACGTAGCTCCTCCAGTCCTTGATCAGGAAGTTTTGAATGCTAATGCTAATGGTCGATCAGTGGCAGCCAGGGTTCATGATTTTCTTAGGATGAATCCGTCTGAGTTCTTAGGATCGCAAATTGGTGAGGATCCCCAAAACTTCATAGATGAGGTCAAGACGATCTTTGGTATGCTGCAAGTGACAGGTAATAATAGGGTGGAGTTGGCATCATATCAGCTTAAAGATGTAGCTCATATATCTTATACTCAATGAAAAGAGAATAGGGGTACATATTCAGCTCCTTTCACTTGGGAATGCTTTAGTGAGACTTTTTTGAACAAGTTCATCCCAAGAGAGTTGAGGGAGGCAAAATCTTAGGAGTTCATGAATTTGAGGCAAGGTAACATGACAGTCCAAGAGTATGGATTCAAGTGAACCCAACTCTCAAAGTATGCTCCTCACATGGTGGCCGATTCTAGGGCTCAAATGAACAAGTTTCTATATGGGGTATCCGACTTGGTGAAAACAGAGTGTATGAATGCTATGTTGCTGGAAATTATAAACATCTCTAGGCTCATGACTCATGCTCAGAAGGTTGAGGGAGATAAGCTTAGGGAACATGCTAAGGATACTAAAAAGTCTAGAACAAGCAACTATGAGTATTCTCAATAAAAATCGGGTGGTGGAAATCGCTCGCAGTTTCAGCCAAAGTCTTCATCTCCAGCATCTTCATCAGCTCGTGTTCCATACTCCAAGTTCCGACATGATTAGAAAGGTAGGGCATCAGGCTCTAAGTCTCAGGAGAGTATTTTAGGCACCAAAACCTACCCAACTTGTCTAAAGTTTGGTAAGAACCATCCGCGCGAGTGTCAGGAAAGGAAGGATGCTTTGGGTGTGGTCAGTCTGGTCACAGGTTGAGACTGTTCTTCTGCTAAACGGGGTTAAGGGGTAAATAGTGGTAGAGCTCAGTCCACAACTTCAGCAACACCAGTAGGTCGCCCGACTCAGCAGGGTAACTCTTCTAGTACAGGTGGCGGACAACGCTAGAACAAGTTGTACGCTCTTCAAGCTCGCCAAGATCAGGAAGATTCTTCTGATGTAGTCACTGGTACGTTTTGAGGTTTTAACTTAGATGTTTATGATTTGTTAGATCCATGGGCTACTCTTTCCTTTGTAACTCCCTATATAGAAGTCAACTTCGATGTTAGTCCAGAAACTCTCTCAAAACCCTTCCCAGTCTCTATTTTAATCGATGACCCAGTTATTGCTAGATGGGTATACAGAAATTTTGCTTTCACAGTCTCTCGAAAAGTCACCTCAGCAAATCTTGTAGAGTTAGAAATGGCATATTCATGTTATGCCTCAGTCGATTGGATCATTCATTTTCAATTTCGAGATGAGCCAATCTTAGAATGGAAGGGTAATAGCTCAGTGCCTATGGGTCGATTCATTTCCTAAATAAATGCTAGAAAGATGATTTCTAAGGGTTATCTCTATCATCTAGTTTGGGTTAAGGATTCTAGCTCTGAAACCCCAACTCTAGAGTTAGTTCGAGTAGTAAATGAGTTCGAGAAGTGTTTCCAGAAGATCTTTTCGGAGTTTCTCCCGAAAGGGAAATAAACTTTCGAATTGATCTCATTCCGGATACCCAGCCTATTACTATTCCTCCTTACAGAATGGCTCCAGCTGAGCTTAAGGAATTGAAAAAGTAAATTGAAAGACCTTCTAGATAAGGGCTTCATCGGACCCAGTATTTCCCCATGTGGTGCACCAGTGTTGTTCATGAAAAATAAAGATGGTTTTCTCAAGATGTGCATTGACTATCGGTAGTTGAACAAAGTCACAATCAAGAATAAGTATTCCATCCCCAGATTGATGACTTGTTTGACCAATTTTAGGGTGCTAGTCATATTTCAAAAATAGACCTCAGATCTGGTTATCATCAACTCAGAGGTAGAGAGAGTGACATTCCGAATTTTGGTGTAGCTCTTCATTGGTCATCCCCCCTTTTGGTGCACTAGGATTTGCGCTTTGGTTAGGATTTTGGTATTGTTGCCCAGCCTCTTGAGAACGGTATTGGTTAGCCCCTTGCGCCTAATTTGGTGTTTGTTCCCACCCCATGAGAAGTTAGGATGGTTTATCCAACTAGCGTTGTAAGTGTTACCAAAATTTTCCTGAACTCCACCCCTTTGCACATTACCGAATAGTTTACCGAATCCGAGTTTGCCCCACATTGCTCGGTTTTATGAGCTCCACTACCACATACCTCACACCAATTGGTTGCCTGTTGTACAACATTTACCGGTGCATGATTTAGAGCCATCTTTTTAAAATGTAAAGCCATGTTATGTAGCATTGCATCTAATTTGGCATTTATGGCAGTAGCTTAATCTACATCTACGATCCCCGTGGCCTTTTGGGTTGTGGTTCTAGGTATATCCCCCTCATATAGTGGGTCTCCTTCGGAGAGTCCATCGAGTAATTTCAACAACTCTTCACATGTTTTAGCTAGGGCTTGTCCACCTGTTGTACTATTAAGAAGCACACGAGCATTATAATCTAAACCCTCAAAGAAAGTGTGAGCAAGTACCTCATTAGTTTGCATGTGGTGTGGGCAAGCATTCAACATTTGTTTGAAATGAGCCCATGCAATTGGTACATGTCCTCCCCTTGATTTTGCCTAAAGCATAGTATCTCACTCCTCAACCATGCGATTTTCATGAATGGAAAGAATCGACTCAGGAACTTCCTTGCTAGATAATCCCAAGTAGTGATGGAGTTTGGTGGCTCAGTATCTAACCAATGATTTACAGCTCCTAACAATAAGTATGGAAACAACGTCAACCTCACATAGCCTGATGAGACTCCTGTTGGGATGTATGTATCAGTGATCTCTATAAAGTTCCTAAGATGGATTTGGGGATCCTCGTGAGAGAGACTAGTGAATTGCCCATTAGAATGGAGAAGTTGTATCATGCCCTGTTTTAGTTCAAATCTACCCACCAATGGAGGTTTCCTAATACTAGACGCCACAATGGCTGTGAGTAGGACTGCCATATGACGGATTGGTCTTATAAGTACAACAGGGGGTACTCCTTGGATATTCAAGTTCTCTTGGTTGTTCATGTTCTCCGGGTTATTCACGTTATCTTGATTATTATCATCATTGTTTCCCCGAACACCTAACCCCAATTCTCCTGGATGTCCTTGATTCATTTTTCTGCGCTGGCGTAAAACTCTCTCAGGTTCGTTGTAAGGTTCGACAAGTTTTCCCTTCCAAGACAGACCTGAGAGTCAAGTGCATGCAATTTACAAGCTTGGGGTACTCCCCATCATTTTAGTTTAAATGATGATTTAGCTTCCGCACTATATTTCCTTACTTTAGTTTACTTTTGTAGGATTATGATATGCCAACAGGGTTAGCTTGGGGTCACTTGTTATCCTAGTCCCGTATCTCCGTCCTGGGGTAGCTTGGGGCACGACATACTTGGTATCAGAACATTAGGTTTAAGAGTCCTAGGATGTCTCAAAAGCCACACTAAGTTGAGTCTTTCTCATGGGTGTGAAGTGCACCACATCTAATGAGAATGAGGCTGCAAAGTGTTTTAGGAAAACTTCACTTTCTTGATATTATTATTGTGCGTAAGGTATGATCTAATTCATCATTCTAACTCGATGTTATGCGCTTACAGATCATGCCTCCTCATACAGTTTACGGAGGGAATGCAAATGCATTTAATGCTAACGCAGCTCCTCCAGTCCTACATCAGGAAGTTTTGAATGCTAATGCTAATGGTGGATCAGTGGCAGCCAGGTTTCGTGATTTTCTTAGGATGAATCCTTCTGAGTTCTTAGGATCGTAAATTGGTGAGGATCCCCAAAACTTCATAGATGAGGTCAAGACGATCTTTGGTGTGATGCAAGTGACAGGTAATAATAGGGTGGAGTTGGCATCATATCAGCTTAAAGATGTAGCTCATATATGTTATACTCAATGAAAAGAGAATAGGGGTACATATTCAGCTCCTTTCACTTGGGAATGCTTTAGTGAGACTTTTTTAGAGTTGAGGGAGGCAAAATCTTAAGAGTTCATGAATTTGAGGCAAGGTAACATGACAGTCCAAGAGTATGGATTCAAGTTAACCCAACTCTCGAAGTATGCTCCTCACATGGTGGCCAATTCTAGGGCTCAAATGAACAAGTTTCTATATGGGGTATCCGACTTGGTGAAAACAGAGTGTATGAATGCTATGTTGCTGGAAATTATAAACATCTCTAGGCTCATGACTCATGCTCAGAAGGTTGAGGGAGATAAGCTTAGGGAACATGCTAAGGATACTAAAAAGGCAAGAACAAGCAACTATGAGTATTCTCAATAGAAATCGGGTGGTGGAAATCGCTCGCAGTTTCAGCCAAAGTCTTCAGCTCCAGCACCTTCATCAGCTAGCGTTCCATACTCCAAGTTCCGACATGATTAGAAATGTAAGGCATCAGGCTCTAAGTCTCAGGGGAGTATTTTAGGCACCAAAACTTACCCAACTTGTCTAAAGTTTGGTAAGAATCATCCGCGCGAGTGTCAGGAAAGGAAGGATGCTTTGGGTGTGGTCAGTCTGGTCACAGGTTGAGAGAATGTTCTTCTGCTAAGCGGGGTCAAGGGGGAAATAGTGGTAGAGCTCAGTCCACAACTTCAGCAGCACCAGTAGGTCGCCCGACTAAGCTGGGTAACTCTTCTAGTACAGGTGGTGGACAACACTAGAACAAGTTGTATGCTCTTCAAGCGCGCCAAGATCAGGAAGATTCTCCTGATGTAGTCACTGGTACGTTTTGAGGTTTTAACTTAGATGTTTATGATTTGTTAGATCCAGGGGCTACTCTTTCCTTTGTAACTCCCCATATAGCAGTCAACTTCGATGTTAGTCCAGAAACACTCTCAAAACCCTTCCCAGTCTCTATTCTAATCGATGACCCAGTTATTGCTAGACGGGTATACAGAAATTTTGCTTTCACAGTCTCTCGAAAAGTCACCTCAGCAAATCTTGTAGAGTTAGAAATGGTACATTCATGTTATGCCTCAGTCGATTGGATCGTTCATTTTCAATTTCGAGATGAGCCAATCTTATAATGGAAGGGTAATAGCTCAGTGCCTGAATATTCTAATTGTAGTCATAAGAAGATCGAATATAAATCAGTTTCTAAGTCCCCGGCAGCAGCGCCAAAAACTTGTTGCTCCCCAATATACACGCAAGTGTATGTGGTAGCGTAAGTAAGATAGATTCTTAAAGAAACAAATTATCGTTCCCAAGGGACTTATGATCAATTTATATCTAACACTTAATTCGACAAATAAAAGTAAAAGTAACCGTTTAAGAGATTGTGATGATTGTTAACTACTACTAATTATGCCATAAGTAAAAGTAACCAATTATGAACAACTTTAAGATGATGTTTCAAGCAAGTAAAAGATAATTCCAGGGCAGCAGCACGTACTGAATCTTATGTATCATATTATCAACTTAGAACTAATTTTAGTTGTCAAGTTACTGATTTATAGGGCTAATTATATGAGTAGGGCTATACACCTCTCGTCGCCTACTCCAATTAGCTATCTAACTACATCGTTGAGCGGGGAAAAATAGACTAATTGGCGAGCATTTATATTTCATCCTATTTCATAATCAAGCAAGGTGTTCGTCCGGGCGTTACTCCTGAATACTAATCACCTCAATCAAATGGATCGACCGAGCTCTCTATATTCTATGGTCTATCTAACCCCTCCTCTCCCTATTTTAAGATTAGACAATATATTTATCTAATGGTGATCAAGCATAAAATACTAAAACTAGAATATAGAAGCAACTTATAATGACAACCAATAATTAATTCAAAAAGCCTTTAATAATAAACAATCCATTTGTAGCTACGGCCCCAGAACTAAGGCGTTTAGCCACTCATGCTATTACAAAACCAGAAAAATACAATAGTTCATGAGTTTTCCAGAAAATAGAAGAGTTAGAAGATCCAAAACTATTACAAACGTCGATACGTGCTCTTGGACACCTAATAAAAGTCAAACCCTAACAATGGAGCCCTAAGGGTCTATTTATAAGAGTTAGAAAAGTTGGAGTCAAAACCTAGTTTAATTAGGATTCCTTTTTAAAACTTTTAGGCTGAAAAAGTCAGAACTTTCATGGCGTGTTGTGTCTGCCATCGCGCCTAGAACTTGTTGCAGGCTTTTCCCCCTTGGCACGTCGCACCTAGCATAGCGCTTCAGAAAGACCTCTCAAGTTTATTTTTTGACTTGTCGCGCCTCTCAGCGCGCCTGAGAAGCATCCCAGTCCTCTAAGCCTTGGCGCGTCACACCTCATACCCCACAAATAGGATTTTGTCCTTTAGGCCTTAGTGTGGCGCGCCTAACAGTATGCCAGGCACTGTTGATTTTTACCTTTGTCGTTTTCTTGCATGTCTTTTCTCCTTCTTCCTTCATTTCACCTCCAATTCCTTCAAGAGTTCCTGAAACAACTAATCATGTGTGTAAGTGTACAATCATCACAAGTTACACCAAAAATCAAGCTAATAACTAAAGATCATTCTTCAATCTAATTGCTTCATTGGCAAATATTGACAACGTAGGCATATAAATATGCCTAAGATCACTGATCAACATGGACTTCATTACAAGTTTACCTCATACTCGCAGACAGCATGACTTTATTTGGGTGATAGTTTACAGAGTCACTAAGTTGGCGCACTATTTGGCTGTTAAGACTATAGATTCGGCGAAGGACTATGCCAAGATTTTTATTAATGAGATAGTCAGGTTACATGGGATTCCTTTGTCTATCATCTCGGATAGAGGTCCTCTGCTTACTTCTCATTTCTAGAAATCATTTCAGAAAGGCCTTGGTACTCAGGTTAATCTTAACACAACATTTCATCCACAGACGGATGGTCAAGCAGAGCGTACCATTCAAACCTTAGAGGACATTTTGAGAGCTTGTGTGATCGATTTAAAGGGTAGTTGGGATGATCACTTTCCTCTTATAGAGTTCGCCTACAATAATAGCTACCATTCCAGAATTCAGATGGCCCCTTATGAGGCATTGTATGGGTGTAGATGTAGATCTCCAACGGGTTGGTTTGAAGTAGGTGAAGCAGCCTTGATAAGGCCAGATTCAGTTCATGATGCTATGGAGAATGTGCAATTCATTAGAGATAGATTTATGACAGCCCAGAGTCGCCATAACTCTGCAGATGTAAGGAGAAGGGAATTAGAGTTCCAAGTTGATGATTAGGTTTTCCTGAAAGTGTCACCAATAAAGGGGGTGATGAGATTTGGCAAGAAAGGGAAGCTCAGTCCTAGATATGTAGGCCCTTACAAGATCTTGGAAAGATTTGGTAAAGTGACTTATGAATTAGAGTTGCCAACAGAACTAGCAATAGTGCATCCGGTTTTTCACATTTCATTGTTGAAGAAGTGTGTGGGTGATCCAGCATCTAGTGTACCTTTAGAAAGTGTGGCTATGAAGGATAGCCTCACTTATGAAGATGTACCAGTTCATATTCTTGATCGTCATGTTCGAAGGTTGAGAAACAAAGAAGTCGCTTCAGTTAAGGTTTTGTGGAGGACTCAGTCCATAGAGGGAGCTACTTGGGAAGCGGAAGCAGCCAGCCAAGTATCCTCACCTTATTTCTTTCCGATTCCATTCCAGCATGAGGTAATAGTTCCTCTCCAGTCTTTCAGTCATTCATGTGCAGATTCAGTCTTAGTATCATGTTCCTTCGGTTTGTACTTGCATTTTCAGTGTATTTGCACGTTCTTGGAACTTAGTTCAGTCAGAAATCAGCTTCTAGAAATTTGTGGTAGGGTTTGCAGCTCTTTCCCTCCATTTTTCAGCTAGTTAGACTTCATTCGAGGACGAATATTCCCAAGGGGGAGATAATGTAACACCCCGTATCCTAGAAAACTAAACTGCAGATTTTTCAGAAGTTACATGTACAACCCATGGTTGCCACACACGAACTGTAAGGATTCTTCACCATGTATATGGGATTTCAATAGTGGGTTCGTTTCACCTATTAGGTCCCTAGATTTCACTGAGAATCTTGATTCCCTTAATATTATCTAAACCTAGGGTTTCTTGAATGTTAGAGATTATTGGGTTTTAGATGTTAGAATGATCCTAAATCAGATTATCATGTTATTGCTTAGTTTCCTTTATGAATTTTAGAACCCTAGCTATGTAGTAATTTTATTTGATGAATTACACAGGCTAGGTCAGATATTTCAGATATACATGCTTCAGATTTGAATATTTCATTATCATGTACATTAATGTTGCATTTTTCAGTTAGCATGTCAGTTTTTGAGCTATCCAGTGTTACAAAAATTCAGTTGTTAACTACATAATCAATTGGGAGAAGCGTAATACTGAGTGGACTAGGGTCAGTAACCCTCAAGTCCCAGAATTACGTGCCCCGTAGATTGTTAGTCCCCTCTATGGGCATCATTTTAGTGATCACGTCAGTCATGCCTCTATACCTCTGGCAGGGTATATTGGGTCTTCTCGATGGGGCATATACGTCGGACTCCACATTTAGCTCATGTGGTTTTATGTCGGTTATAAGTAGCTCCCTTACAGTTAGATTTTATTGCATTGACCACGTTATCTGTCACAGTTCAGTATTCAGTTTTAGCATGTTAATAAACTTGGTCATTGTATTCAGCTATTTCATGCTCAGTATTCTCAGTTTAGTGGCATGCTTATCTCTTATCATTGCTCAGATATATGCTTTGGTTCAATTATGATTATTGTTCAGCTTTATTATATCTTGCATGCTCAGTACCTTTCAAGTGCTGACGCATACTCTGCGCTACATCTTCTCGTGATGTAGGTTCAGGTTCTCAGCTTCCAGATCACTCATAGATCGGTTCTCGATCTTCACTTCAGCAGCATCAGTGGTGAGTCTTAATTCTTCAAGGACGATTAACATGATTATCTTCCTCTACGTTTAGTCTTCAGTTTCAGTATTTGCTAGATTTAGATGGGGCATGTCCCAGCACTTCTAGTCAGTTAGAAGTTTATTTTTAGACATAGTTAGTTTCAGCTTTAGTATTTGAGTTTGACTTTTGAGTTGTTATTAAACTCTCAGCTTTCATATATTCATATAATGTATGAGTATTCCCCATCATTTCAGTTTAAATGATAATTTAGCTTTCACACAGTATTTCCTTACTTCAGTTTACTTTAGTATGCTTATGATATGCCAGTAGGTTAGCTTGGGGTCACTCTTGATCCTGGGTCCCGTGTTCGTGTCCTGGGGTAGCTTTGGGCGTGACATTCACTAAATGATTAAAACAAAAAATTTCCAAAAAATAATCTCTCGATCGATCATTTTCCTAAGCCAAAGCCGTAACTGAACGAGCGACGACGACGATGACGCGAGGGGAATCCATCTTTCCAACCCTTTTAACAACTATTAGAAGTGTTTATCTATTTAAACACTTTAACTTTTCTTTCCACAACCAATGAGGGAGAAATGTCTTTTACTAAAGCATAAAAGAATCCTTTCAAATTCCTCTTTTCATCTTCCCTCCATTTCCCATTAATTCTTGTTATATACCCAACACGAATGACTCGAAAACAACAGCAAGAAAGAGGATATTTTCCTCTAAATTTTATTAAACCTGAAATGCTTTTCGACTATCTAAAGCTCTATTTCTGGATGAATTCTTTTTGTGTTTTTTAATGGTCGAAACAATCCCCCCCCCTATAACAATAAATGAACAAGAGCATTTATAGTGGGGGAACATAATAGATTGGGGGGAATCGGGTGAGAATAAGGATGACTTGGAGGAATTTGAAATTCAAATTCCTTGAGGAGATAAGGTTGCCAGCTTGAAATTATGGTTCCTTCAACAAACTTCAACGAAAAAATGAATTGAGTCGTTGATTCAAGGGGCAACAGGTGTGAATTGATGATACCTCAATTCTAGAATGATCGTGGTACGAACGGATAAGGGAGAAACGATAACACAACGAGTTGGGCACGCGTTGCTGGACTGAGTTCGCAACAGCAAATTCGACCAAAGTTGGGATATTTTTCAGACCCTTATCCCAATATTTAATTGCATGAACTTATTTGTAACATCCGACAATTTAAAATGAATATGAAGAAGCTTGAAATTGGAAGTAGTCATTTTTGGAAAAATTCAGAATTTGGAAATTTGGCTAAGGCCAGAATCTGGAAATTTGAAAAAAATTCAAAATCTGGAAAATTTGGGTAAGTGTGAAAATCAGTGATTTTTGGCCAACTTTGAGCAGTCGTAACTCCTAGCTCAGGATGAGTTAGGAGTAGTTCCAGTTATAGTTGCTAATCTTGTGGAATGATCTTTCCAACGCCACTGAGTTTGCTCGATTCCGAGTTCGTATGAGCAAATTATGGCCATTGAAAGTTGGGCAGTTGGCAGGGAATCCGTCCGGAAATTTTAAGGGCATTTTGGTCTTTTCCCTAGCCATTTCTTTTGAGGTTATATTGTGTGTTAGGCAGATTTTGGATCATTTTTATCCCATTTTAAAAGAGAAAGAGTTAGGGTTCTTGAGAGTGAAGAAGAGAAGAAGAAGAGAAGAAGAGGAGAAGAAGAGGAGAAAGGAGATCAACAAGTTTCCGTCATGGATTTTCGTCGGCGGTGATCCCTATCAAGGTATGTGAGTTCTTTGTGTTTTTTTATCCTTTCCTCCCACACACCAAGCTCATTTTTATGATTTGAGAAAAGATTGGATTTGTGTTGAAGTTGTTGAAGTTGTTGAAGTTGTTAGTTGTTGTTGATGTTGTTAGTTGTGTTGTTGAAGTTATTGTTGGTTGTGGGACATCATTGGGTTGTGTATTTGAGTTGTAATTTATTGTATGTGGTGAGATTGATGATCCTTAGTGTTTGGGGTTAAATCCATTGAAGTAAGGGTGGTTTAGAGTTGAAGAAAAGAGGGAGAAAAGTCCGTTTTTCTGGGGAAAGTGCTGGCGCCTGGCAGAGTGCAGAGTGCCCAGCAGTCCCCTTTGAAGTTGAGGGTTGGTACCTGGAAGAGTGCCAAGCAATCCCGTTTGAAGGTGAGGGCTGGCGCCCCGCACCTCTTAGAGCGCCAAGGACGCCAATCCTTCCCGTTTTCATACATGTTCCTAGGTATTATACCTATGTTTCCTAGTTATTTCCAACACTCCAAGGTACTTCTAAAAGTCAAGAACTCATCTGTAACATGTGATCAAACACCTTGAATCCAAAATTCCAATTCAAGGAGAGTTAGTTAGAAGTCAAGTGAAGTTAGAAATTAAGAATTAAGCTTAGAAGTTAAGCAAGTCAAGCAAGTTGTA
>JAJOOH010001202.1:0-35697 GCA_029582605.1 Solanum gracilifrons | reverse complement strand
CAATTTTCTATACCTTTTCTTTATCTTTGCATAATTATTGGCATAATTCAAACACTCTAGACGTGCAACCTTTAATTGATTAAAGTTAAAGACAAGCTTCACTTTACTAAATTTGCTACAAAATTTAAAATTTTGAGTCAGCAAATTCATAATGATATTGATATGTATCAATGTATGTGTCTTCTTATTATATAGGTACATATTATCGATTCTGCATCTTGAATTTTGATGAATATGAAGACCAGACCCAAAAAGTTCGTAGTGCGAGCCAAAATTAGGTAGAAGAAAATGTAAAACTTTTGTTGGTAGGGTGTGAAAGTTGAAGGTTGATATCGTAAAAAAAAAGTTACATCTGTATTAGGACACAAACTTGATCGAACCTCATTAAATCCTATATTAAAGAATTTTCAGCTCACATTTAGGATATCTTGAATCCCTAACCCCCAATCCCATGTTTGTTTTGGAGGGATTTGTTCTTTAATTTTTCCTTTATAGTATATTATGTTTATTATAAATTTTTCCCAAAAGAAGAGCCATACCAACCTTTACTCTTATACCATAGTTTAATTTTTAATATTTGTGAAATTGTTTACAATTTTTTTTTACTTGTACGGCAACAACTAATTGATGTTGCATAGCATTACACGTATCGGTACATCATTGGTTGCATACCCATCTTCTAGGTTTTATAAAAATATGAGAAAGATTATTAAGGAATCTTAATATATATATATATATATATATAGTTATATAATATTGTAATGAGTTTTCATCTAACTTCCTTATTTGAACTATTCTTTGATGGGATTTTGTTCTTGGATTGTTGCATGTGTATATGTTATATAAGATTTATTTTTAAAATATAAAAAAATAATTTATTTAATGTGTATATAATACATATTTTTTTAAAATTTTCTATCCGATGTCTGGAGTTCGTATTGGAGCCTCGAATTGCACGGCTCATTCGGGGGTGGCGCTCCCAATAAAATTTTCTCTTTATCAAGGTTGAAGTCTCAGATCCAAAACCTTTTATTAAGGATTGAACAATCTCATCACTATATCACAATCTGTATTGACGTGTATATATAATATATATATATATACTTGGCTATCCACTTGATAACACCTAGTAAAACTAACCTAATCAATACAAATCATTTTCACCTCTTACACTGTCCCTTTTATTGTTTTATAATTTAATGTTGCTCTCTTAGATTATTCATAGAGTAGTACTATAGCAATTTTATAAAGCAAAGTGTGAAAGAGATTCATTCTATTATTCTAATACTAATGTTTTAGGTCTTTGTGATTTCAAGTCCCAAGGCCAACTATTAATAATGACATAAGAGAAAGAAATAGAGACAGTCCATCAACAAGTACTGCATCCTATTTTTATTTTTATTTTATTTAAAAGGTTATTATCATTAGAATAGTGACAATTAGTATATTGTAAAAAATAAAAATAGATAATTCAATTTTATATATTGACCATGTAAATGTAACAACATACATGGTCTAGGCCACCACTCTTGGCAAATAGCTTATCAACATAAAAATAATTGAATTTTATGTATATATTCGATGAGGAAAAATTGACACATAACAATCGCCCTCGCTTGAAAACCAACAACATATATAATTAGTCACATATTTTTATTTGATACAATTGATATTCATATTATTCAGCTGAAATCCGTCACTTGAATATATATAACTCTTTTTTATTAATATAATCGATACCTAATTGATATAACTCTTCCACCGAATACAATAACTTGTTACATTTCGTACATACACAAATTATAACTATATTTTATAATTATGTTCTAAATAATAATTATTTATGAAGTTTAATTTTCTCATTTATTAATAGGGTGAAGAATTTTAAACATGAATCAACTTTCGTGAAGTAATGAGATTGAAGATCTAATCCATTAATTAGATGACCTTTACTGGAAGAAAAGCTTAAAAACAAAGTTATGATTAATTAATTATTTCAAAATAAGTTTTATATGATAAGTTATTTCATTATGTATATAAGATAATTTTATCTCATTATTACTAAAAATATAAATATCGAAATAAATAATAACAAAACTATCTGATACTTTCAATCAAACACAAGATAAAATAATCTTACGTTTTATTTCTTAAATTATTATACTTTATATCTCACCTCAAACGACAGATTTCACTTTGAGTCAAAAACAACATAGAGAATCAAGTGGTAAAGTGAAAGATCTGCCAAGTTTGACCATTTGCTGCTATATAACTACAACTCCATTGCCTCTTGCCAGCTATATTCAATCAATCAATGTCTTTTTTATTTTTATTTTCTTCCAATTTTCAAATCTTAGCTCGAGTCTGATCAACATGTTAAATTTTAAAAAAATTTAAAAAATAAATTGATTTAGATTTTGTAAAAAGAAAACCCTATTATTGTAAATTTTACGAAGAACACTCATCATGCGTGTGAAGAGGTTATTCGTATCATGTGAGAATTATATTGAAGAATAATTAGTTACTTTTATTGTTGACTAGTGAATTATGATAAAAATTATGTATTTGAAAGTTTGTAATCACGAATATTTATTTATAAGAAGAATACGGAAATTTATGATTTATCAATGTGATGAAGTTTGTTTATGAAGTTTGCTTCTAAATTCTAACGTGATAAATTAATTTGCAAGTTGGAGTCTTGAATTCTAATTATAACCTTGAAAAATTAAAATAATCAAGAGGTGGCGTAGTAAAATGGGAAAATAAATATTTAAAAAATAGAATTTTTAAGGTAAAAGTTAACGTAACGAATGTATTGTACTTTGTCTCATGGAATATTGAAACAAAATTAAAGTGCATCATATCTCAAGATTATCAACTCATAATTATTATTTTTTAAAACACATCACTAGTACGTATATAGTACTTAATTCGTATTTATTTCCGTTTTAAAAAAAATAAGAATGGGGCGTATATATAATCAATTTTTTTTTTCGTACTCAATATTTATATAATTTTGATATGAAGTATGTGTAGACATTGAAATTTTATGAGAGTCTACGAGACGTGTTCAATTACAATGGAGACTCTACAAGACGTTTTCAGATCCAATTAGGGTTTATAAATGTTATTCAACCCTAAACCCTAGTTCATGCATATATAAATGATATTATATTTTTTTGAAAAGGTATCTCGAAAATTCCATCATAGAAAAGAATCGAGAGAGGAAAAAAATTGTTCCACCTTACTTCTATTAATATAATATTTTTGTTTCTTCAAATTTTATTTATGATTAATTTATTTTTCATATACTTAAAATTTGTTGCAACCAACATGTCTTAACCTACACCCTTATTGCTAAATTATAATTAATTAATTAATTATATACATTTTGATAGTGTACTTACAAAGAAGGGTATTTCCTTCTTGGATTTTTTATCTTATATTTGATCATTAAATTGTGATTTCGATTAATTCAGATATGCATGGCTAATTAAGTCACTTAAAAAGCGGAAACACTCCTAATTATTTTGTTGCAATTTACATTTACGTTAGCTTGAAGCATTGATAAGGTAGGGAAATTATCAAAATAAAAAAGATGAAATACCTAGTGTAGGTACAACACTAGAAATAATTCAAGTGGCCATAAAAGTGTGTGAAAACAAGCTAGTATAAACATAGGTGTTTTGACCAAATTAAACAAATTTAATCAAGTAATATTATATTATAAGCTCTTCCTCCTAGGTATAGAAAAGGGGAGGACAATTTTATCATATAGGTAATTAATTACTGTCAAGAGTTGGCAATGTCAGTTGCTGGTTTATTAAGTCCCAATTAAAATTCTTTTATAAATTATCTATTTTAAATTTATTATCTTGACTAATTCAAATTTGAGCCAAGCAAGCTTTCTAAATCTTATTCCTACTTCGAAAATAGAGGATGTGTTTCTAATAGATTTTTGACTTCAGAAAAAATAGTGTAAAGCAATATGAAAAAAGAAATAATAGAAATGATCGAAAAGACTATTGTATTTTACTATGAAAAACATGACAAATCATTTTGAATAGTAATTACAAGTATATGATAATTGAAGTACATGAGATGATGAATAGTAACAAAAATTGAAGGACAAAATGCTATAAAAGTAAACAATTGCTAATATAAAAAGCAAGACAAAACTTTGTTACCGACCTACTAACCTTTTATCATAATTTGTGTTCTTCACAATATTCGATCATTAACATATCCTCGATAACCTTTTAAAGCTCTAACTGAAATTTTTTAATTATTCATTTAGTTATCTCGCAATAAAATTGAATATATTTTAACTATATTTAGTGATACTCGATGTTTAAAGATTCAAGATCACCACAATTGTTTTTCTAAAACAGCTACATATAATATTTAACAGTTATATGTAGGTAACATGCATCTTTTTTTTCCTATTGTATGAACTCATCATTCTCTATGCTAAATCACACTTCAATTTGGTCAATTGTTTTTAAAATAATTTATGATTCTAAAAAGTACAATGAATATTCTTTTTCAGGTTCTTCTTGAATGATAACTTATAATCCAAACATTTGACATGTTACTTTTTATAAATCAGCTTCAAATCTATGATCCCACATATAAAAAAACAATTCTTAGAAAAGATCATCACCATAAATATTACTATTGCCAAAACAATAATTTTGATGTTCCTTTTAAAAATATATATATAATATTTGTAAATTACATTAAAAGTATTAACTATCCTATAAATTAAATAATAAAATAATGTACTAGTAATATCATAGACATAAAGTAAGGTACACATCACAAGGCAAATAAATAATGCTAGGGTAGTCTATAAAGTACACAAGATAGCTAAAACAAACAAACAAAATAAACAAGTACTACAAAAAAGAAGAAAAAAACAAACAAAAGGAAAAGTTCCACTTTTTTCTTCATTATTCTCTTCATATTTTGGGAGAAATTTCACTTTCAGCTATAAAATTTTAATTATTTTTTAAATAAAATGAATGTTTAAACATATTTTACAAATTTTAAAAATAACAAACTTCAACCACTTAGATTTTTAAGGTTTTAATTTTTGGTTCGAAATCTATAATCAAATAAAAGCTAGGTAAAAAATATTTACCACCCTCTAAAACTTCAATAATATTTTATTTTCATTATTATTTCTCCATCTTTTACTCCATAAAATATGTTTCTTCGAATACATAAAAAATAAGATAATTTAACAGCTTTTTTTAATTTATTTTTTAATAATACAAGCGTGACTATAAATGCAGGGGACCTTTTGTTACTAAGCTTTCTTCTTCGATTCCCTCAAATTAACTAATTTCTTCCTTAACTTCTTTTTCGACCCTTTTGACTCTACTTTTACAATTTACTTATGTGAAGATCGATTACGTTTATCAGTTGGATCCAAAATAATTTTGTACTTAGTTATAAGCGTGGCTATAAATATATGGGTTAAAATATTGTGTTAAGAGTTTAAGGATTTAGTTGATAGTGTCGTGAGTATAAGGGTTCAATTGATGAACAAAGCGAAATTCAAGGGCTTCTCATATCATTTCATTCGTATTATATCTTTTAGCTTTGAAGGTGCACAAAAATATACTTGAATTTGTATAAAATTAAATAAATAAATACATGCATTCTACATAGTGTCTTGCATATATTATGCCACGTAGAACACATATGACTTTATACAAGTTTAATTATATACTTAATACTTATGCGTGTTTAAAATTAAAAACCAAGTTAAATGACAAATTTATGCATTATGCTAATATAAAAACTTCAGTGATCTGATGCACTAAACTCTCTGTGTAAGCTAGACTTGTGGAAAAATTAGATTACAAGAGTTTATTATTGGCTACATTTTTTATGTTTTTTGCAAAAACAGCTTGACAGAATAATAACTTTATTAATTACGTCAAACATGTCGCGTAACTCTTTCAGAAAAAGTAAAGAATAGAAAAGCAGTAGCCAAAAAGTTAAAGAATTGATTTTTATCCCTACTCTTCAGTAAAAAAAGAAAAGAGAATCTGTTCAAGAATGGTGTAATAGAGTACCAAAAGTAGTAGTACACAATCTGAAATAAGGTATCTTTTTCCTCCTCACCCCACTTTTAGTCTGTTCTTTTTTTTTCTCTATTTCAGAGCTGTCTGAGCAGTTTGAGAAATTTTGAGGGGTGGTCTGTTCTTTACTGTGACTTAGGGTTTTTACTTTAAATGAGCTATTTATGGTTGCTGCAAGTTAATAACTTGTTCAATTTACTGCTTTTTTGAGCTCTTTGTTGAAATGGGGTTGTGTTTTCTTGGACATTAAGGGGGTGGGGTGGGGACTTTTTTTGTGAATTTGAAAGCATTGCTTGCTGTTTCTTGTTCTGTATGGACTTTTTGTATTTGGGGCTTTTCTAGTCCTGAGTGAAACTTCTGGTAGACATACTTAGTTCACCTGAATAATCTTGTTTTTTTGGATAGTTTGTTCACATGTTTGGTTGTATGATCTTTGTTGAAGATTGTTAAATGCATAAAGATGAGAACTTTAAGTTCCCAGTATGTTGAATTTCAATGTTTTAGGTTGTTTTCTTGATACTCAAGTGGTAAAAGAGAAGTTTGATTAAGTTTTTCTGTACTTAGAAAAATATGGACATAGAAATCAAGAATGACAGTGAACCAGAAAAGGGGAATGATCAAGAAGTGTCAATGAACTATCAGTCACCAAATATTTCTTCAGAATGGCAATTAAATGGGAGTAATTTGACTAATTCATCTATGGGAATGGTGGATTCATTTTGTCCTACTACTTGGGATCAGCCTACCACCAATTCATCAAATTTAGGCTTTTGTGATGCTAGTGTTCAAATGGATTTAGGACCTTTTAGAGCTGGTGTTGATAGAACACTTGGTCCTAATTGGACTCCATCAAATGCTATGTTGAAAGGGGGTATGTTTCTACCTCCTGTTCCGATGATGCTTCCGCAGAGCTTAGCTCAGTTTCCGGCTGATTCGGGGTTTATTGAAAGAGCTGCAAGGTTTTCTTGCTTTAGTGGAGGAAACTTTGGTGATATGATGAACCCTTTTAGCATCCCCGAGTCATCGATGAATCCTTATTATAGGGGATTGACACCAATGCAGGGTCCTCAAGAGGTTTTGGCAAGTAATGGGTTGAAATCACCTCAGAAGCTGCAGCATTTGAGTAATGTGGCTGAAAGTTCTAAGGATGTTTCTTTAACCGTTGCTCGTAGGGACACAGAGAGAAGTCCCCTCAAGAATGAGAAAAAGAGTGAAAATTTTGCTAAGTCCCAGGATGAAGCAAAAGAAGTTGCTGGAGTCTCTGGTAATGAGTCTGATGAAGCAGGATGTAGCGGCCGTCAAGAAGAAATGGAGGGTGCCGGTGAGGAGTCTTGTGGAAAGAATATTGGCTCAAAGAAAAGGAAAAGAGGTGGTCAGGTAGGCCATCATTAGTATATTTCGTTTGATCGTTCACACAGATAACTGTCTGTTCTTTTTGTTACTATCTGTTGTTTCTTGTACTTCTGTTATATCTTTTTCTGAATTGCTTTGGATTGTTTTTCTTGAGCTGAGCATCTATTGGGAAACAACCTCTCTACCTCTAAGGTAGGGGTAAGGTCTGCGTACACTTTAACCTCCCTAGACTCCACTGGCTATGACGCTGTTGTTATTGTTCGTTCACAAGATAGTTCCTTGTTGAATGTTCTTGTAATTTAGCAGGATACTGAACCTGATCAAATGAAGGGAGCACAGCAGCCACCACCCGAAATTCAGAAAGGGGAACAAAACTTGAATTCGATTGCTAGCAAGCCTGGTGGAAAGAATGGTAAACAGGGGTCTCAATTTTCAGATCCAACCAAAGAAGAATATATACATGTTCGTGCTCGAAGAGGCCAGGCAACAAATAGCCATAGTCTTGCAGAAAGAGTAAGACTTCTATTAGAAGCTTCCAAGTTATTAAATCTCATATTTTATTTGTTTTGGTACTAATTTGAATGGTTTTGATTACAGATAAGGAGGGAGAAAATCAGTGAACGGATGAAGTATCTTCAGGATCTTGTGCCTGGTTGTAACAAGGTTGGTATTATTGGAATCAACTAGTATGGTGTAGCAGGCGCTATGTTGCCCAGACTCTTCATAAAATGTTGATGGGTGTGTGCCGAATCCTCCGGAAGTAGTGCATTTTTTGGAGGATCCGACATGGATGCGGCAACATTTTTGGAGAGTCCAAGCAAACCTACTCAGCCTATATTAGTGATTTCAGTAGGCATATGCCATATAGCATATATTAGAAATTTTAGTTGGCACTTTTCTGTTTTTAGTTACTTGAGAAAGAGGTGATGATTGCAGGTCACCGGCAAAGCTGTGATGCTGGATGAAATCATTAACTATGTACAGTCTTTGCAAAGGCAGGTTGAGGTATGGAATTAATAACTTATTTTCTTCGATCGTACTCTTCACATTAATAATGGTGCCTTCTTTCCTTTGGAATGCTCAATTGTCAAAATATTTAGTGATGATTTGATTGCTTCACATATTGCTGGCTTGATTATCCTGGTGGCTGGTTAATGTGGTCTTGAGGAATTCTTAGTACATGCATTCACGTTACAAATATGTGAACTCTAGCTCTTGATTGATTTTAAGATGTTTTTTGCTAATTTTGTGTTAAGCATTCTAGTATCTTAAGGATAACTAGACTCCTTTTTGTTCCAGTTCCTCTCAATGAAGCTTGCAACAGTAAACCCGCGGCTGGATTTTGATATTGATAGTCTCCTGGCAAAAGATGTAAGTTGTTCTCTTTTCTGAGAATGACGTGTAGCCGAGCATTGTTGGAATTCCACCCAATGCTTGAATAAAAATATTCCCTTTGTCGCAGATCCTCCAGTCTCGAGCAGGTCCTTCATCCTCGCTCGCTTTTCCACCTGATATGACCATGGCATATCCTCCCTTACATCCACCGCAAGCTGGAATGCTTCAATCTGGTCTTCCTGGTTATGGATTTCCTAGTGAAGCATTTCGTAGAGCCATCAATCCTCATTTAGCCACTACTAGTTGTGGGCCTGGCGACTACAAGGATCCGTCATCTCAGGTAACATTTGTGGTTCTTGAACTATTGTAGCATAAGCAAATCTTAGTCGATGGTCTACTAATCATTTGAGCTAATTTGCATGATCTCCAGGCACCGAATGAATGGGATAATGAACTACATAATGTTGTCCAAATGGGGTTAAATTCAAGTGTACCCTCATCTAGTCAAGATTTAAGTGGTATTTGATGCCCCTAGGTGATGTTTCTACGATAAATTAGCATCATCGTCTCTAGTAATCCTGAAAATTCTCTGTTTGTAGGTTCTCTACCAGCAGGACAGATGAAAGCAGAACCATGACTCATCGTAGATACCAAATATGCTTAACTTTACCTGTTATTGGGAGAATTAGGTGCACTGATTATGTTATCTGGGAAGTGCGTTGCACCGAGAGTTCTTCCTATTTCACATTTGCACGAGACCCCCCATCCGGAGTTCCCAGTGAGTCTGTACAGCAAGTCCATAACGCGTATTTGTTAACACAGTGCATTCACCTCCTTTCATAAGTGACACAGTCGGCTAGTAGCACGAGAGTGAAAATTCATTCCACGAGATTGACGTTCTTCAGATCAACAACAGCAAATGAAGGTTCAAGAACTAATGTTTTGTTGATACATTCTTGAATCTTTCGTTGCGGAGATGTTTATATTCTTCATGTTCATTCCATGTTGAAGAACTTGCAAATTGTATGGCCTGGGAAAAGTAAATGAAGTTCATGCTTCTTTTCTTCCAAAGCATTATTTACATAAAAACTTTGTTCGGTTACTGCAAAATAATACACAGAATCTGATGGTGTTGTTGACTGTAAGGTTGATTCTCAGAAAACTTGTCATGCATGATATTTCTGGGACTTTAAAATGGATAGTTCGGTACACAAAACATTCCGCGTGCACACATAGTCCGGGGAAGAGCTGCACTTCAAGGGGGTGATGTAAACAACCTATCGTACTATTCTAATGCAAGCATTAATGATTGCTTCTAATATTATTTAAGTTAGTGAATGATTCTTCTTTTCGAGATCATTTTTTCCATTAAGACTTGTGCTGGTGGAGTTAGCAGGCCCCCGGATTGGTCTAGATATGCGTGAACTGATTTGAACATCATAATTATTAAAAATAAATAAATGAGGAATCTTTTGCCTTATCATATCACACATGTGAGCTCAATTGAGGATCTATTGAAAACACTTCACTTAGGTCTCTTTGCATATGCGTATACATCGCCCTCTCCAAACTCCACTTATGAAGGATAACAATGTGTTTGTTAACGGGCTTAAACATCACAATTATAAAAAAAATCAACTTGGAATCGAAAACAATTCACTTGGGTCAAGATAGATTTTCAAAATTTATGATTTAAAATAAATCATAAATATTTGTATGGCTATAAATTATTCCATAAAGGTAAAATGAACATTTTAAAGTTAAATTTTAACTACTATAGTAATTCGTCAATCTACGGGTTGACTGGATGAACCGTAGATTGATCTACAACTCGTAAATGGGTTCGTGAAAAATGAGGCTTCAAAACAACCTTATGAAGTTTATATGATGTCAATTGTTCGGAAACAAAACTAATAATTCATGTTAAGTTTGGAGTATTTTCAATACATTCTCTCTTTATTTACTTAAACAATAATATTGAAACATTACAAGATTTTTTTAATATTTATTAAAATCGGTAAACAGTCAAACAATTTATGTGACGAGGGAGTACTATAAATGAAACCGAACTACCCGCCAATTCCCCTCTTATGAACATTATGTCTCATATTTCCAATCATTACTGTTCTCTGCTCAAACTTTGGTGTGAATCCCAAAACCAGAACCAAATCAAGAAGCTTCATTGCTTCATTCTCAAAACCATAGCAAACCCAGAAACATTTTTGCTTAACAATCTCATAAATGCTTACAGTAAACTCAATAACACTGGGTATGCACGCCAAGTGTTTGAAGAAATACCTCAACCAAACCAGTTTTCATGGAACACCATTCTTTCTGTTTATTCGAAGTCTGGAAACATCTCGAGAATGCTAGACGTGTTCAATCGAATGCCAAAGCGAGATGGGGTGTCTTGGAATTTGATTATTTCGGGGTATGCATCTCGAGGTTTAGCTATTGATGCTTTAGAGGCATATACGTTGATGTTAGAAGATGGGGGAATGAGTTTGAATAGGATAACGTTTTCGACGATGCTTATATTGTCTTCAGACAATGGTTGGATTCAAATGAGTAGGCAAATTCATGGGCAGATAGTGAAATGGGGATTCAAATCATATGTTTTTGTGGGTAGTCCGTTGGTTGATATGTATGCGAAAGCAGGGTTTATTTATGAGGCTGAAAAAGTTTTCAATGAGTTGCCAGAAAGGAATGTGGTGATGTATAATACAATGATTATGGGGTTTTTGAGGTCTGGGATGGTTAGAGAGTCGAAAATTTTGTTCCAAGATATGCCTGAGAGGGATTCCATTTCTTGGACAACGATGATAACGGGGTTAACACAAAATGGTCTTGACAGGGAAGCACTTGTCTTGTTTAGGAGAACGAGGTTAGAGGGAGTGCCTATTGACCAGTTCACATTTGGGAGCATTTTGACTGCTTGTGGAGGCCTCCAGGCTATCGAAGAAGGCAAACAGCTTCATGGTTATATAGTCAGAACCTATCACGGCGAGAACGTGTTTGTAGGTAGTGCCCTTGTTGATATGTATTCAAAGTGTAGAAACATCAAGTATGCTGAGACCACTTTTAGTAGAATGCCAAACAAAAATATTGTCTCTTGGACTGCAATGGTCGTTGGATATGGACAGAATGGCTTTAGCGAAGAAGCTGTTAAGGCTTTCTGCGACATGCAAAAGAATGGAGTTCAGCCAGACGATTTTACTTTAGGAAGTGTGATAAGCTCATGTGCAAATCTGGCGAGCTTGGAAGAAGGAGCCCAGTTTCATGGTCGAGCATTAGTGTCAGGCTTGATATCTTTCATTACTGTTTCTAATGCACTTGTAACCCTATATGGTAAGTGTGGCAGCATAGAAGAATCTCACAAGCTTTTCGATGAGATGTCTGTTAAGGACGAGGTCTCTTGGACGGCGTTAGTGTCAGGATATGCTCAGTTTGGAAAAGCAACTGAAACAATTCATTTATTTGAGAAAATGATGGAACATGGTCTTCAACCAGATGGAGTAACTTTTGTCGGGGTTCTTTCAGCTTGCAGTAGGGCCGGACTTGTGGACAAAGGCAAAGTTTATTTTGAATCAATGGTGAAAGAACACAGAATTACACCTATTCTTGATCATTATACTTGCATGATTGATCTATTTAGTCGATCTGGACGTTTAGTAGAAGCCAAAGAGTTTATACAGAAAATGCCTTGCACCCCAGATGCAATTGGTTGGGCTACACTGTTGAGCTCATGTAGAACCCGTTGTAACATGGAAATTGGCAAATGGGCAGCAGAGTCCCTTTTGGAACTTGATCCAGAAAATCCTGCCAGCTATGTCTTGCTCACAAGCATGTATGCTGCGAAAGAAAATTGGGCTGAAGTGGCTCAATTAAGAAGGGCCATGAGAGATAGAGGTGTGAGGAAGGAGCCCGGATGTAGTTGGATCAAATATAAAAACAGAGTGCACATTTTCTCTGCTGATGACAAGTCAAGTCCATTTTCAGATCAAATATATGCAGAACTGGAGAAATTGAATGCTAAAATGATAGACGAGGGTTATGTACCAGACGTAACTCATGTCATGCATAGAGTTGAAGAGTCTTATAAAATAAAATTGCTTAACCACCACAGCGAGAGGCTTGCTATTGCATTTGGCTTGATCTTTATCCCCCCTGGGCTCCCCATAAGAGTGGTAAAAAACCTAAGGGTATGTGGTGACTGCCATAGTGCAACTAAAATCATTTCTAAGATCACCCAAAGAGAAATTCTTGTAAGAGATGCAGTTAGATTTCATTTATTTAAGGATGGAAAATGTTCTTGTGGAGATTTCTGGTGATAGTTTGCCCACAATTTTGGATCAGTTACGAGGACTGTTACATGCATCATATGAGGCAGGAATAATCACGCTGGTTCTCTTGAAAAGATGCATTTGCTTCCCATTAGAGGTCTTGTCTATGTATAATGGTGGTATATCTAACGGTTCAACTTAGAAGGCTGGGGAGCCATTCTCATAAGCACTTCACTTCGGAGCTCATCAAATTCCTTAAGTAGCCTACAACGGGGAGTATCTGATTTAGGAGGCTACTGATCCTCTTAACAATGTAAGTTAAACTTAAAATGGCTGATTATACTGAAGAAATACAGCTCCTTGTATGTTTTCAATAATCTATTGTAGCTTTCAATTCATAAACACATCAGTATTCAAAAGTTTTAAATTGCATGTTAAACTTTGTTGTACATGGGTGGAATATAGACAAAAAGAGAAGTTGTCTCAAATTTTCTTGTGGACTATATATATATAAGATGCTCCTTATTAGTTTAAGCTACTAGAAGTAACGTACTCTAGACTACATGAGATAAGTTTAGCTATAAAATAAGGAATATTGCCTCAGTAAGTACTATGATTCTTAATTTTGACATAATTATGAAGAATATTATATTGGTTTAACCTAAACATCAAAGAATCTAGAGCATTCTAACACCTGACCGGTTTAACCCTTTTGACTTCCAACATGCCTTTTCAAGCTCAAGATAATCAATTAACTTGAGTTTGCAAATCAAAACAGGAAACTGAAGTCGAGTATGCCAGAAAAAAGTTATTGTGAAGGTCTTCTGCATGATATCATCTAAATAGTGTATTGGGAATAGTTCACAATCACCAAAATAGAAATTAGCGGTGATTAACTGCTACAGCTTAACAAGGTGCATCTTGCACCACACAAAGAAAGGTATGGTGTTGCAAATCTCCAGGACATCATTAGAATAGCTTAAATTAGCGGTTACAGAGTAACTAAAAACTTTGTTGGAACAATGACTGGAATTTCAAGGTTTAGACGAGGGACTTGTTACCCAAACTCTCAACTCCACGAAGTAAAAGAAGTGAAGATTCTTCCAAAACATTACTGAAACTCTGATATTATGAATAAAAAGATGAGAAGTAGACTTCATCCATTTATCAGATTTTAATGTTCAAAGGAGGGATTAAGTGCTCAAACTCTGATAATATAAAGAAAAGGAAGAACATAAGATTTTTGCGATGTATAGCAACAAGAGATCTAATGTTTGCAGGGAGATTCATTACTTAACCTCCAATACCATGAAGAAAAGAGGAGAAAAAGTTATGGGGAGTATTTTCCTTTAGGATTGTCACAAAAAAGAAACAAGAATACTGAGCTTGTGGAAAATAAGAAACTTTCTGCAGGGCAGGTGGTATAAGAATCCCGGTCAGTAGACAGAAACTTCTTAGGTTTACCAAGGTGGTAGAAGTTCAGAAACTATGTGAAGTGTAGAAAAAGAATAAAATAGAACTTTGTCTTAATTTGTTGCGGACAATATACAAGAGGGTTCCTTAGGAGTTTAGACTATCAGAAATAAGGTAAGTCTAGACAATAGAAAATAAAAGAAAGGGTTACCTAGATTTCTAACTTTGATAGAACTAAGGAAAATATTCTATAGTATTAACCTAAATACATAGAATAGATCTTTGACATTTGTTTCTTTTGGTAAGTAACTTTCTAGCATAGAACTAATTTAGTCCTTGCTTAAATGGTGCAACGGAAAAAGAGGACGGGGATGACATAGTTTGCTTCTTTCTGTAAAAATTGTTTTTGAATAGGAGTAGCAAATGATTTTTTGTATGTCATACAAGGAAGCCAGTTTTCTTCTGTTAGGAAAAGCTACTGAATTTTGAGAATTTTCTTTCTTTTGCATTTTGTATATATTTTATGAGATGAAACTATAAACATTACCCAATGTGTTCGTAAGTTACCATGAATATCTGGTGTACTAGCTAAGTACAATCTACAGATTGACATTTCTGCATTGTGTGATTGAACGGACACAGATACATAGCCTGTCTCAGTAGACTCAACACAAATACATTCCAGTAATGTAAAGGAAATTATTCCTACAATGAAGCAGCTGTTGACTGTGGTAATGAAACATAAAACTTGAAGTTTTGATCCATCTTATTATCAAAAAATAGGCTGGCTTCTATCCATAGAAGCAATGACCATAGCTAATCCTCTTGTTGTATCGATGTGATCGACTCTAACTGACTTTCCTGTGGATTCTAGAATATATGCAAAAAACTCATTAGACTAAAACATAGGTGTACAGTTGAACACTACAATGAGCTTACAAGAGAAGCCAGAAAACATTACCTGTAAGCGGCGACAGATTTCAATAACTTCAGCAAGGGGTGCCCAGTCTCCAAAGTTCCTTTCAATAAATTGATAAGCAATTCCACTCTTTCCTTTGCCAACAATGAAGAGTCCTCCTTTTGTCTCACCTTCACCCCTGAAGTTTTGATCCACCCCCATAGCTTTTGCTCGCCTATAATTTGAAATAGCTCGAGGATTTAATAGAAAACCTGATATGAACTTGTCTTTTAGCAGATTTCCACCTCCCAGAGTTTTATAAAATTCCATGTTTCTGTCAAAGAGGACTACACCACCCCAGTATCGAGGCCAGAAATCCGTTACCTGGATAACAAAACCCATCATAATAAACCAGGTCCTTCCATAGAAATGTCAACAAAAAAAGGTGGAAAAAAGTTACCTCTGATTCTATTTGCTCATGAAGAACAGCAAATAACTGAACCCCCAAAGCGTCAAATATTGGTTTCCTTGCATAGAGTTGGTGGGCTTCAGCTCTACACATGATGCACCTGTTTCCATAGTGTTTTTGGTATGAGATTGAGTAAATCATGCTCACAGATAAAAATTTAATTTCATATTCTTTCTTATAAAATATAAATACCCATTTCTTCTTTTTTGAATAACCATGGTGTCCAGGCCATAAATACTTGTTCTTTAAAGGAAAAAACATTCCTAGGTTGCATCCTTCATCAATGCATCATAGTTTAGTGGGATAACAAAGATTATTGGATTTTCTACTCTGTTTGAAGTTTTGTGCAGAAATTCTCTCAGAGTTTCCTTAATCCCGTAAAATTCTTGTGTCTTCTTTCCTGTTTACTGTAGTATGTGTAATATCCTATATCCGAGACATAGCACAACAACTGAGCTACATTTAATAACTTATAGGTTTGAATTGGAGAAATGATTTGATGCTTTACCCAGGGCGACGAATGCATACAAACACTGCTGGTTTATCACGCCAGAGCTTTGAAGCCTTCATCGCAGCAGTCTTTGTTTTCACCAGACGCTCCATTCCAATCTTGTACTCTGGTGTTAGTTTCTGAACTGAGATATTCTCTATGGAAGAATAAGGAGCAACAGTCTCAACTACTGGGGTTGGCTGCACACAGCCACATGCTCTAGGCTCGTCGGGCATTGAAGCTACAATTCCCTTAAAAACATGTCCACCTTTAATTTCCAATTCAGCCATTGATTGTTCAAGGGATATATCTGTCTTGGTTCTTCTAAGGGATCTTGTCATACTTAGCTTCCTGGAGGTGACAAGAGAAATATCCTTCCTGTAAAGACTCTCATTTCTCGAGGTGGTTCTTCTCCTCATGTAGAGGTTATAGGTTTCTGACAAAGAATCTCCCCCAGAAGCTGCAGTTCTGTCTGTAAAACGGGAAATATGACCCCTTTTCATTCCAAACTTTGAAGTAAGATCTACCGTACTTAGGTTAAGAAGCTTAGTAAGGGAATTCCCAGACTCCTCAAACTTATCCGCATATTGCATCAGAGCTCGATCATGCAGGTATGACCTGATTTCCAGTGCATCCTTGAGTAGGAAAGATACAATCATCAGAAGAATAGCCTATTTTGTTTCCATAACTTTTCAGATGTGCAATAAACAAGCTTAATAAGTTCCTAGTCAAAGTTTGTTTTGGCAATAATCATTCAAATGGGAATAGAGGCATTTACTGGGTTGATTTCTCAGATGATCACTCAACTAATAGTTATTATCTCAGAAAGTCACTTTCTTTAGAGGCAACCATTTCGAAAGAAGAAGGGTGACTTTCTGAGATAATAACTATTAGTTGAGTGACCATCCCAGAAATCAACTCGGCATTTACTACTTCTTGCATAACACTTGTTTCTTTTGTTGCTACTTAATTCTTATGATTTTGTTCTTAGAAATGGTTTTTTTCTAGGAAAACACAAGAAGTACTCAGTTGTCGACACAGATTTGCAGAAGAACATGAAGATGAACCACACACAATTTTCTGGATATATATTATATACAAGAAGACTGAATTTATCAGTAAAAAGAACCTTTTGCCGTTGAGTCATGTTCAACTCGTTCATATCATCTACATTCATAATCTTCAATGTTGGTACATCATCCCATCCTTCCTCAAGCAGCATTGAAACAAGTCCCTGCAGACATCCATTTCCAACAAAGTCCTCGATCACGAAAGAAGCCATCTTCTTCTTCTCAAACAGAGAAAAAACTAGAGAAAAAAAATCCTGTGATGCAATCAATGTATGGACACTTTTAACTTATACTAGTCTCTGGGTATGCACGTTGTGCATATATCCACACAAATTTGAAACGCATTCACTTCGACAATGTCTATGGTTCTAGTTAACTCCTGTACAAATGTAACGTACAGTCTTAATAGTGATTGATGAACTACTTCACTCATAAGTTCTTCTCATTTCTATGATAAATTTTTCTTTTTGTTCAAAGGATTCAGCAAAGATATACTCCCTCCGTTTCAATTTAATTGTCAAGTTTTGATGTGATGCAAGTAAAAGAAGATTTTTGAATTTTGTGGTCTTAAACTGAATATATGTTGAATGTTCTTGAAATCTCTTTTTATTAGTTTAATTAGAGAGGGGCCTGATTAGATATTTAAAGCTTTGTGGGCGATTGTCTCATAACAGCCGGCCAAACATTTTTGCCAAAGATGCAACAGGTGTACCTTTGATTTGATTTATTGAAACTGATAATACTTGGTCCGGAGAAAGGTGATTAGATAAGATATGACACATTTTAAACTTATCGAGGACATGACGATCAAGATAATGGTGGAACGTTAGTAGGTAATCGAGTGGTATACTTCCGTTTTCCTTATCAATATTATTATTATTATACTCTCCTATTATATCTTGTTCTTTTGATTTTATTACTATCTGTTATTTTCTTTAACTTCGATTACTATATTATGTTGTTGCTAGTGTTTTCAACATGGTTTTTCATTGTATTTTCTTTTTAAACCTGCTTTGATAAGTTTTACTTGAGCCAAGAAACCTTCGGAGTAGGATCTGCGGTTTGTCTACACAACACAACTTGTGGGATTATTCTGATTCTTGAGTATGTTGTTGTTGATAATATTTGGTTTGGTTGGTATTTAAAGAGAACTAAAAGCATATAATTATTATTTTTTGAAAAAAAAATAATATATATTTGTATTATTCGATGTTGAACTAAAGCATACCATATGATCATATGGTTCTCTGTCAAATAACAGTGCATACTAATTTCTTTTATACCAAATTACCAATTATATCTTTTCATAATAATCAAGATTCAATATTTTCATTACCAATTTATTAATATTTTAAGGGTATTTTCATGATTACCTATCGAAATAAAATATTTATCTGTCTATACCCATTTATAAAATTCGCCCCTTAAAAAAGATGTACAACATACGTACCCCGGTGCAGTATTTTGTAAATATTTTTTCGTAACTATATATGGAGTGACATTTTTGCCTAATTTTTGGTACGTATATATATCATATAGTATAATTTTGTTGTAATGTAATGGGCTTCATAAAAGAAAAACCCCACTAGATGCAATTATACAAACATGAAATGACAGTTCATCTTTTTCATATTAATATCAGTAGCAAATTCTCAACCAAAAATGAACAAAACAAAAATATTAACAATATTTTTATTAAATGTCACTAAAAGAATTTTATGCGTTGATTCTCAGATGGTGATTCAACTAATAGTTACCATATCAGATTTTATTTTTTCTTGTTTTCAATTTTTTCGACAAGCAAAGTGATTTTGGGAGATTATAAGTTGAATGATCATCTGAGAAATCAACTTGATTTTTTGTTAGCAAAATAGGAAAAGATAACCGAAGAAGAAATGGCTATGAGTAGGGGAAATAAAAGTAATTCCCTTCGGGATACAACAAAGCACGTGTTTATTATACCTACAGATTTTTCTTACGTTACTTAAGAGATCGTCCTTATATTTATAGAAACTTAAGAGATCATGACTATTCAGAATAGTCATGTTCCTTCACGAGCAATGTTCGTTGTGTTTGTTTAATTCAAGACCTCTGTACATTATTACAAGGTAAAACTAGCTGTGTTTGCAAAATGTGGCATTTTGTTCAAATGCATCAAGATTTTTTCAGCCATTTCCCTTGTGCAAACATCACCATGTTGAAATGCACTGACTACAGTAGCAGGAAACAACCTGTCTTGTGATATATCAGAAACAGATTTGTCCCCACCTTTTGATAGAAACTTCTCAATTAGCCAAAATGATTTGTGCCACAAGACATTTCCTCTGTGTTCCTTCACCACATTTAGTACATGTTGAATGGTTTGCATCTCAATCAGTAACTTAACACTCTTGTCTATATCGACTTTATCGTCTAGTAAAGTCGATATAGCTGATAATGCTGCTTCAACTACCTCCACATTGTCATGGTGCAAACAGGACAGTAACCTTTCAACTGCCTTAGCGTCGATTAAGCAGAAGCTGTCTTCAGCTGAACAAACGCCTCGGTGGACTGAGCATAATGGTACTTTTTCGGACTTTGAATGGAGAGACATACATCTTCTTAGTAGAAGAGATTTTATGTACTTGTTGCTCTTGATTGGTGGTGGTTTTGATAAGTTGATTGATTGATTTGATAAGTTACCTAGACCAATCGCGGATAACTTTTGGACTTCATCGCTTGATGTTTTCACAAGTAACTCTGTGAATATGTATGTGAAGTTGAACGTTCTTACAACGTGCAGGATTTGATGATCGTAGAGTGTTGTTGTCAATCTGACAAGAGCTCCTACTAGACCATCAAAATATGCACTTGTGTACCTGTTGAAAATATTGTGTATTAAGTTTTAAGACCTTCTATATGATTAATAAGAATACCGAGAGATGTTTTTCAACCAATATTTTCACAATCTTTTAAAAAACTAGCAATACCTGCTTGTTCTTGTCCCACTGACATGGATTTTGTTGATTTGTTCTATGATTGTAGGGATTGTGTTCTTATTGACCAATGCTAGGTTGAGTGTCATGTTTTGGTGGGGAAGCTTTGCAAGAAGAGTCGCGGAGACTGCTTGCTTTTCTGTGATTCGAGGAGTTTCAGATGGATTGTGAATTAGGCTCTCGGGTTGTCCTTTGGTTTTGCATAATCTGTCTGAAATTGTGTGTCCCATGGAAGGAGAGAGAGTGATAAGAAGCTTAAGTGCTGCAATGCTGAGTTCTTCGTCAGGGTTATTGATGAGCTCGATCAGATTGTAGCTAGCATCTGTTTCTTTGATCACAGAGGTAATGGTAAACGATGCTTTGGGGTACTTCATCAGGCATATCAAGATTCTAACAAGGTGAAAATTCATTTCTTCAGGGGTTGAGTTCTTGATCCTCTGGATGAAGTTGAATATCATGTAATCAGAAGCCAATGTGTGGCCACGCTCGTTAACTTGAAGATTCTCTAGATCTAATCCAGACTCGAGCACATTTGCAAGTATACCAGCTGCTTCTTTCTTCGAGTTCATTGGCTCATCGTGAATCATTGTTCGAGTGATAATCTCATCAATCATGATTTGGACAAGGCCAGCTTGCACAAGTGTGTTGGCGTTTGGATGGTGAGAAGAAATTTGTTGTAGAGCTACAAAGGCTGCATTCCTCCTCAAAGTATTTCCACTCTCTACCATTTTGATCAAAGTCGGAGAAACTCGTTCAGCTACATAGATTATGTTGTCAGGTCCAAGAACGATTTCCCCGAGGTATCGTGCCATCTCCATTTTCATCTCTTCACTGCCTACTCAAGTTTTTTTGGTAGAAGTAACAGTCACTTCCTTGAATTTAAAATCAACACCAAAAAAGACTCAATTTGGAATCAACCTCTTTGATACTTGTCTATAGTTTACGTTTCAGATTGTATGTCTGGTTTTGACTTGAAACGGAAGTTTAAGAAAGTAAAACAAAGACTTTAGAATCTTGTGGTCTTAAACTAAAGATATGTAGATTGTACCAAAATGTCCTTTAATCCTGTGTCTTAAACATGCCACGTAGAAAGTTGAAAATAAATAGTTTCCAATGAAGGAAAGAGACTTCTTTTTGAAACGGACAAAAAAGGAAAGTAAGACGAACAAATTGAAACGAGGGAGTACATGATTACCTTCGAGAAGATTATTTAAAAGTGGCTCCAGATATCCATTTTCGGCCATGTGTTTGATGTTGCTAGGATATTTCTCCAAACTTTTCAAGACTTCATCAGCTTTATCTGCAATGAATGCATCATCGGTATGTCTGTATTTGGCTGTAATCAGCATGAGGATGGCTCCAGGAACTGCCCCAATATTATAACACAGAAACTGGGATTTCGATAGCTCAAGCAGAAGACGTAGTGATGCATGCCTAATAGGTCCGTGATTACTTGACAGCATCCTTGTGACTGTAGCAATATCGATAGTTTGAACAATTACTTCCTGCATTTGTGCCACAGCTCAACTCAGTAAAATGTATAGAGGATACTCTAATTATGTTCAACGTGTCAATTTGTTTGTCGTTCTTTTCTTTTTAGTCTGTATATTTTTAGTTTAACACCACAAAATTCAGAAGTTTTCTTTACTTTCGTAAACTTTGTGCCAAGTCAAAACCAGACAAACAAATTGAAACGGAGGGAGTAGTAGTTGTGTGCTTTTTTTAAACTTAAAACATTTCAAGGATAGAAGAAAAAGACTATTACCTCATCATCATCTTCAGCTAAATATCGCAGTAATTCCAACGTTGCACATCTTATAGTTCTGTTTCTGTTATCCAGTAAATTCCCAAGCAGTGGTATTACACCAATGCTACGAACTTGTACCTTATTGTACGGTTTTCTGAGGCAAACGCTGTGCAAATCTTCGATTGCTTTGAGTATTATATCCTGTGTAGTAGCTGAAGACAATGCTGCCCTTGCAGCCTTGATCCTTGCTGTTTCATTTCTTTCTTTCCATTCGTCTATCGTTGCTTTCAATGCCACATTAGTGCTCAGATTTCTACTCTTTAGCTTCTGGCCTGACTTTGGACAAAATATTTCTTCGCGGTTATTATCAGACTTGTTAATCCATTCTGATATCGCGTCCCTCTCATATGTTACTCCACTTTCTATTGTAACAGGATCCTCCATAATCTTCTTTGTTAAAGGACAAAAGAATGTTTCGTATAGAGGTTCCATGTATTCAGACTCAGACATCCGTGGCAAATTTGTTAAAGAACCAGGACTCCGGTTCCCATGATTCTGTAAATGAAAGCCTCCGCTGATACTGCTTCTCGAATTATCACTTATATATAGATTTGTTGAATCAGCTAATCGAAGATTCTCCATGGAAACTTCAATATCGATGGAGTAAAGATCCGTTTCTGTTTCTGTTTCTGTTTCATTAGTCATTAATTCCCTTGAATGCAACATGTTAACTTCTAACTCTGTCTGCTCTGAAATCAGATTCTTTCTGGCTACTATTGCTGCTGCACCTTTCATATCTTTCAAGAGAGACTTAACCGCGATTTCTGCACATTCTTGTTCCCCATAGAAACAAGATGGTATGAGACTCAATCCTTCCGCGATATGTCTGTTCACAACTTTAAGTTGTTCTATGACAATACTTGGTTCAATCAACTGATTTTTTTGCCTATACTTTTTGCATTTCTTGAACAGCTCATTAGCTAGATGCACATTTTCAAACATAGACTGTAATTTCTCTATGACATTTGATGTTGCATTTTTTCCTATCTGCAACTCCATTATGACTGCAGAAACGCGGTATAAGTAGCTTCCAATCTCAATGAAATTCTCTTTTTCAACATCTATTGAAACTACTAATTTTATGAACTCTGAAATATTTGCCAGCAATGATTCAGCAAGTATGCTAACTCTGTCCCTTTCTCCATTAACCTGTGCAGTGACTAAGTCAGGAATTTCACTAAGAATGTTCAAAAGTACTTTTTAACCTACATATGCAATACCATTTTCTATATAGATAGTATACTTTTCCAACGAAGGATGTTCAACTGACAATCCTTCAGTCTATGTAGCTACAACGCTAGACCTGACAACGAAGAAAATGTGGCATTGCTTCAGCTATCATTAAGCTAAAATCTGACCTAAAAGAGTCTAATCACACCCCGTTTAGTGCATATCAGATTCTCCAAAAGTAGTGTATTTTTTGAGACTCCGAGCAATATAGAATGCAGGAACAAATAAGTTGTTATTAGCATAATGGATTCAACTATTATCATGTACTTATTTAGAACCTCTTACTACTATGTAATCAATCAAATATAAGCAAAAACAACTAAAACTCTAAAAGGGCTTGTTTGGATGTGGGAAATTAGCAATAAAAGAAGAGAACTAATTACTTACCAGTATGATATCAGAATCTATACTGCCAGACATGTCCATATCCACAGTGGCTAAACTATAATGAAAGAGTGCGTAATAATTCACTGATCGAACGTTTTTGCTCTTAGGCTGGGGATAAGCGATCTATCGAAGCTATGGGATGTAAAAATACATTGATAGAGAAGTGTTATATGGTAGTTCTCCAAAATCTTGAAGAAAGACATTTTAAGGGATGATCTGAATCAGTCATTTCTACACAAAAAATAAAATTTCTTTTTCATGTTAACAACTATTATCTACTAAAATTTCTTATGTCAATTTGATTTATTTATTTTTTTGCTTAGGTAGGTAGTTTGAAAGAAACAATTAATAGTCAATTTAAGACTCAGTCAGATGTACTAAGACAAGATGTTTAGTAAATATTTCTTTTGTTTTATTTTATTTTACTTAGATTTTTGACTTTAGTATTTGAGCAAGTAGGATCATCAATTTGTTTTTTTTTTTAAAAAACAATTTGTATAGTCCAAAAAAAGGGGGAAATCAAGAAAAGAAATGTAAAAGAGAAGAAGAACTTTTCAATTGGACTTCAATTTCTATGGAGTTGTCATGTAAATATTGAGTAGGTAGAGAGTTACATCAACTTTGATCAATTCAACTCATAATATATAATTTAGGTGCTATCAATCTTATGCCTCTTGTTATCCTATCATGGTTGCCACTTTTATTTAGCAAGTATAAAAATTGTTGAGAACGAAATTGTATCTTATTATCATAAATTTGATGGCACAGATTTGAGTCGTGAAATCAGTCAGGTGTGGTCCTTCTTTGAATCCTACGTGAATGTGAAATACTTAGTGTACCTGACTGTCCTTTTTAATATCATAAAATATCTTCTTTTATGTCTACAAGTTAAGGGGGAATATTAAATGTGAAGTTATAGTTGATTTAGAAGTTTTGATGAAGTTGTTCATCCAACAAGAGTTTACTTCTTGTAACCTAAACCATTAAACAGTTTAGTCAATGACTTGCCTCATTTTATCTTAGGTTTATATATTTTATATACACTGACAGTATAAGTTCATGTATCTTAACCGATAGCTAGGGAGTTCATCTAAACCCCTTTCATTGAAAATTACATTATATATATGTTGAATTTCTTTTGATTTCTTTGTGTACTTTTTTATGTTTTGAATCTCAGTAAAATCCAACTGCAGCAAGTTATTTTAATGTTATTAAATTAAGATTACTATAGTCAATACTTATGTTACAATGCTTCTATTTTTGCATAAAATACGACTGCACAAGAGCAGAAAAACCTACGTATTCATCTTAATTTATGTGATAACTTATCTCGAGATTAGCTATCCTGGAATTGTAGTGCTGTTTTTATCCCACACTGAGGGTTGGAACTAATCCCAAAATAACTTGTTTATCATCCAAACGAGCTCCTTAGTGATCTGATAGTGTAAAAATACCATTTCACCGTCGGTATCAGGGAAAGGAGGAAGGAATAGTAGGTCCTTGCTTGGCATATCATGTACTAATTGCATGAACAATAACAACAATATAACTTCTTTCTATTAAAAATCTGTGAACTGTATTCTTATTACAACAAAGCTTAGGATAAAGATATAAGAGGTATAAAAAATGAGGTGACATTTCACCATAAAAGATATATATACAACCTGCTATGTAAATGGTACAAAAGCAAGTAATTATAAGATTTTATTGAGGTAAAAAAGGGGGAAGAAGCTATTGTCTTACTGTTCTACTCAGCACTATGTAGAGTCATATAAGGTTAGTCTTCATTAGTTTGTCTTTCCAGTGCTGGAAGGCGTTTTCGCTTTTGCTTACGCCTGCCTTCGCATGCTTGTACACGAATAATATTTCATCGAAACCATTAGCCCGACTGCTTTCACTCAGTATAACTTTCTGTAGAGTAGCTTATGGGCGTAGCAACCTGACTCATTCTGGAAATCCTAAGCTTGTCCAACATGTATGGTCAATGCCACTTTCTGCAGTAGCATGTGACAGGGTCATCCAGGTGGAGCAGCCAATGTGTCAGTATACGCTCGTGTTTCTTGACTTCCAGCGCAGCAGTTGGCCTAGCGCCATCGATCCAAGAGTTTGAAGATCCCATTGAGTTTTGTCATTGTAGGGAGAAAGCAAACACCAGACCACATAATCGAAAAAATAAGACTGCTCGACTAGTTGAAAAAATAGGGAGATTCCAGAACTTCTCTTAGATCAAAATCACCCCGCTCCGGTAACGGGGGGAACTGCAAGTCAGGGAATGACTGCTGAAAACTCTCCAGTAACTGTTAACAATTAATAGTGTGTTAATAATTTGTGACACGATATACTTTAGCCTTTAGCAGTCTTATCTTGAAGAAAACATAAGCAAAATCCAATGCAAATTTGATGAGGATAAGAAGGGCTACAACAGTTTACAGTAGATTGAAGTTTGTTTAATGCGAGAATCATTAATGTCTTGAAGGGCAACTTCCAAAAAAAACTTACATTTTCCAGTATGGGTGCGTCGTAGAGTTCAACAAATTTTTCTCTCAAAATCTTGTTCATTTGGTCAACGTCAGATGCATGTGTCCAGTATGAATCATGCACTCCTGCCACCAATATTGGAATGAAAACATTAGCATGCATCAATTGACGCTTATTCACACGGGCACTTGACATTTCATGTGACCGGAAAGAAAATAGGCAGCAATACAAACCTGCAAAACTTAAGCCAGCGTCTTTGCAGGTAATGGCAGTCATCATCATGTGGGAACCATCAAGAGAGTGAACAAAATTTGGAGGGAATGCTGTTCTCTGTCGCTTAACCATTACCTATAATTTATGATAAGAGCATGAATAACAGAAAACACCACCTAACTTCCAACTTATAGTCAATGATATGCAATTCAGTCATTGATCCAACATCTCCAATTAGTTTCACGTTTTCGAACAGTGTAATTGCATGTTATTCCATTCATTTTTTTTTTGTTGTATAAACATTGTAAGTGAAGGAGAAAGGCAAGTTAAATGCAAGCAAACCTTATCTGTTTCACGCTGTAATGTCAAAATCTGAAGAGAAGTTTTAATCTGCATAGAGTTTAAAGTCACAAATAGTTAGTGATCTTCGAATATGAAATATGTCAAAGACATTAGATAGTTTGACATTCCATGCAATTTAAGCTTTGAATGCATCAGAACATTACAAGATGCCTTCCTAATTTGCGGTAAGGTTGCACAACAGGAAGTCCAAGTGGAGTAGTCCATCGTACAGGCTGGTTTTCCATGGCTATAATCTGGATAATAAAGTGTTAACCATTAGTAAAAAGAAAACGAGACCATAAAAACTTCAAAATCCATCGAAATGAAAAAAAAAAAAGGAGCAACATAATCAGGTGATACTGGTGTTTGACATTATTTTGTTTTCATTCCTTTACCTTCAAAACATTTCCCATCTGAAAGGGTTTTCCTCCCTAAGGTTACAATTACAAACAAAGCACTTTCAAATTCATTGACTAACACCACATTGAGTCCAATTAGAGGGTAACACAATATGATTTGTCATCCCAGAGTTTTAGTATTATTCGTTTCTTCCCCCTTTTATTTTTAGATTTCTATCACTACCTATTATTTCAATATATTATCATCTTGCTGTTGTTTGTATTTGTTGCTACTGCCACTTCTTCACTGTTTGCTCAGCCGAAGAGTCTTTCGGATTCAGTCTCTACCTTCTCAAAGGAAGGGGTAAGGTCTACATACGCTCTACCATCACCAAACCCCACTTGTGGGAACCTGGGTTTGTTGTTGTTGTTGCAATTTTAGCTTATGCTACTGCTTTTCACATCCAGCATAGACCAGAACATGTGGAAGCATCAAATATTTTTTAAGTTTTATATAATCCTAAAGATCAGCTTCTGTACTAATATCAGAACAAGGAAGTCACTGAACTAGGATCAAGGGATAGACTGTAGCGCACATTTAAACAACCACCGAGACAAAAATTATGCATCATACATCAAACTTGAGATTCTCAACAGGTTTAACCACTAAAATTTCAATTTAATAACTCAAAATTCAATACATGAACTAATTAATTAATGTGATAATTGGAATAAAAAAGCAAACCTTTGCACAATCTCCAAGCCAACTCATGATACTTCTGGCTGCTTCAAACATCTCTCCTAAGGCAGTCAAGGTGGTCTGACCATGTGTGAAAGATAATTAGATCAAGTACATAAGCAGATACAGAACAGCATTTGAAGGAACATTGACGCTAAATAGACAACATAAAGTATAGACATGTAATTCAACAGCAACCTCAAGGACCTCTAAATGTAGTTACATAATGTTTCAAACCACTCACTCCATCCCGAAACATCCCAATTTGACTCCCAAAGGTCAGAGTTGGTGTTGGCCAAAGCCACATTCAAGACTAAATGTAGAAATATGTTTCACCATGAAATAGCAAAATGATTTAAATTACACGCAAGTACAATCATGTACTATGTAGAAGATCTAGAATTTTGTAAGACTGCATAAATTTATCTGAAAATATGTTTGACCAAAGTTAAATTTGACTGTTGGAGTCGATATGAACGCAAATTTTAGGATTGGAGTAATACTACATTTTGCATGGGTACTAGACCTCATTCCCATCATTTTTTTTTTTGGTTTGTTTAAACAACACTATGATTTGAAAGAAGATAAAAATATGACTTCTAACATTTGCTGGGAGAATGTTGGACCCCTACATTGACTTTTGTGTTTTGTGGAATAGAACAGAATATAGTTTGTATAACAGTGAAAAGACGAACCACATTTACTTCTTTTTAATATGTATAAGTGATGACCCATATTACTGTTAGACAACACTTCAGGACTAACCTCAAGGAAAGGATTACCTATTTGAGATAGACAGATTTATTTTGATATGCCATGACTTTACTATAAATCCATTTATATGATTATATTGAAAAGCCCAAGCAGATTTGAATAATCTAAGTTCATACTTTTGCCGCATAACAAGCTGCTGAAAACAACTCATTATCATCTTCAATGGCACCACGCTCCTTCAATCTTCTCTTGATTTGGTCACGAGCACCAATATACGTGACACCGTACACTGATGTCATCACTGTTTGCTTGACCAACTTCCTGTCCACCTGAGTTAGCAATTAAAAGCAATGCGTTACAGAAAGAAATATTATTTAGCACATTATAATGATGCTCTGACGAGTGAAGAGTAGTACAAATCAGTTCAGAGGATTAAGTTTAATTATCTTTTGCTATTTCATTCTTGATGTAAGCTGGAGTATGCTAATGAGGCAGAAACATTGTTAGAATTCATAGAATCCATCAGTTGAAGAGGAACATACTTTTGGTTTTCTTTTCTTCTTTTGTTCACTTGTACAGAAAGTCTAACTTTCTTTGTGTTATTTATTAATACAAATACCTCTCCAAAAAAACTATAGAGTGTCTATCATTCAGCAGACATAGAAATATAGATGTATACCCCTCATATATTACTCCATAAAACTCTGAAATTTATTTCATCATTGCAGTACATAAGCCCGAAGAATTTAGACACATCAAAGACAAACCTGGTTAATTAACAGCCTGGCACGCATCACATTTGGATCAGTTGCAGGATCTTTATCTGCATCTCTCTTCATAATATCAAGAACTCTGGTTGAAGAAAGAAACTTACAATCATCATATAGAAAAATTGTAGTCTCCTGTCAAAGATTGTCTAGGAACTAAGATTAATCACAAAAGCATTCCTATCACAGAAGGAAAGGATAATTGTTGATCCTGCCTAGCAATTTTGGCATCATTATATAGGTTACTACTAGAATACTATTACACTATTACACAAATGATCCTCTCTAATCTCTATATATGAAATTTACATCTAATCCTGAGTCCATCAATCACAATTACAACAGCTTAAGTTATCTCTCTATCACAAGGAAAAATTGGTAGATATATTATCAATCTATAATCTCTTCTCACCAAAGACAAGACACAGTGAATTTGATCAAACGTCCTGCAGCATTTTCTACAGCTGGTCTCAGACTTAAGTCTTCTAGGATTGAAAGCCACATTGAAGGAGTGAAAGCAAAAGAAATGAAGTAGGGGAAGTGCAGTTTAGTGGCTAAATAGTAACTCACCGAGCAGCAATTCCAGAGTAAACATCAGCAGGCTTGTCTCCAGCAACAAGATTGACTGCAGCTGCTCCTAACTGTAAAGTAATCCAAACTCGGTCAAAACTTGCCAACTCAAAACATTTTAGCACCATTTAGGATTAATTCTGTAGTACACAACACAAAACTATGCCATAATTTTGTCAAGTACATTTGAATGCTGAATTAGCTAATGCTGCAACTCAAGCCCAGTGCAGGCATACTTGATTATCAAACAAATACAGCTTATTCAATGATTCAATCTTTTTTTTGAGTAAATATTCAATGAATCAATCTTACAGTCTTAAAGAAGGCAACAAAAAAGGACACGCATTACCTTATCCCTGCCAAGGGCAGCATAATGTTGTAGCCCATTGCACGACCCATCCTTCATTAAAAGTCATAAGCAGACAATCAGATTCACACTGTAGGTAAAACTTCAAAACAGGACGTATGCATGCAACTCAACATTTTAGGTAAAGTCTAAAGCTACCACATATTAGAATGTTTAGTTCATCCTTTTGTGACTTACAGATGGCTCTTCAACAATAGATTTTCTTAGAAATAGGGATTTATTATTCATGAGTTCAATTTTCCCAAAGATTTCACGAAAAATATTACTTAATTTAAGGATGTAATATTATTACATGAGAAAGATTAACTAAAAGTATTAGTTATAAAGTACAACAACATACCCAGTAATCTGGATTATAACGTGCAATACTAACATAGTGTAGGTGAAATACAAAATTGCACTAAATTAACAAAAAAATTAGAGGATTCCCACTAGAACAACGAATGAGTGGAGAGTTTACAACCTCAATCATACAACCATTGAAAGTAAACTAAAACAAATATCACACAGCATTCAAGAAAACATGGCCTATCATTGGGGATGAAGTCTCATATGCAGTGCTGCAATTTTTTTCAGACTACTTGGATGTTCAAGGGCATAATTTTTTTTTTTTGAAACTGGTAATGTTGTATTCCTCAGCATTAAGGTATGCTGGAGACCTCCAAAAAGGTAGTAACAAGCTAGAACGAGAAACTAATTACAGTAATCCTAAAAGATCTACTAATTGTTCAGCATTTTCTATACAATGTTCTTTATACCAAAAGTAGAAAGTTGCTATGCAGCTCTCTTTGATTTTCTGAATGTTGTTGAATCTATGTTCAAGGGCATAAATTGCACCACTGTCAGATTGATTCCTGACGTACAGAATCTCTCTTCTTTCAGAGAACTTAGACCAATCTCTTGTTGTATAAGTTGATCTCTGAAGTATTCACAAAAGAGAATGCAGAATGTTATGAACTGTCTGGTGGATTGTAGTCTAGCAGAATCTGTTCAAGGAAGGTTTATCACTGACAATATTCTACTCAGGAATGAATTAGTTAAGGGATATCACCTAGATGCATGCTCGATATTGACATGCAAAAAAAGCCTATATTCTGTTGAGTGGCCTATCTAGAGCAGATACTGATCAGCCTATATTTCCCTAGTATCATTATTGAATGGCTAATGGCATGTGTGCAGATAGTGTCCTATTCAGCTATTCCATCATCATTAATGGGAAACCATCTAAGCCTTTTGAAGCTAAGAAAGGCTTGAGACAAGGAGATTCATTGTCCCCATTCTTGTTCATTTTAGCAATGGAAAATTTAAGTAGACTATTGAAGCAATGGGGGAAAATTTGAAACTTTAATGTCCATCCTAAATATGCTAAATTGAACCTAATCCAACTTGGTTTGCAGGTGATTTACTCCTGTTTTGTAGAGGAGATGCTATGTCAGTCAATACCTATTTGATCAGTTTCAATGTTTCTCACAAGCCTCTGGCCTTATTTGCTAATCCATCAAAAGGTTCTGTTCATTGTGGAGGAGTGTCAAGAGAAGTACAACAGGAAATCCTGGGAATCTAGGGCTTTAATAAAGGTGAACTCCTTATAAGATACTTAGGGGTGCCTTTGAGGACAAAGAAGGTGTCAACTGTCCGCCCTTGGTAGATAAGATCTTGAGTAGGACAAAGTCTTGGACCACAAAGTTCCTATCTATGTAGGTAGAGCCAAGTTGATTAAGTCACTCAGTGTTCTGGGCTCAGACATTTATCCTTCCAAAGAAAGTGGTAAAGATAATTGAAGCTACATGTGGAAGTTTTTTGTGGATTGGAGGAGTTGATTTATCAAAGAAGCACATCTAGCCTGGGATAGAATTTGCCAACCTGAGACAGTAGGAGGTCTTGAAACAAAGCTGTCATGATCAAACTACTATGGAACTTGAGCCAGAGCCCAGAAGAAAGACAAGCTCTGAGTAAGATGGATTCACAGTTCATTGATATTATGGGAAGAACAGGAACTTCTTTGTTGGACAATGCCAAGCAGGTGTCATGGATTGTTCAAAGGATTCTGAAAGCTAGTAAATGTGTGGATGATGCAGCATGCCTGAGCTGCAGAGTTTGACACCATTTTCAACTAAGCTGTCAAAGGCTCTCTTCATTCTTGAGGCATGATTAAGCCCTGAAACTATGTGAAAAATAGGTTTTGTGCTATGCCTCCTTTAAGCAGCACTTAACTATATAGGAGCTAAGGCATGCACCTCATTGCCCGTGGCTTCTGCCTTGAAAACAGCAACACTTGAAAATATATTTTACTTAATTGTATGTTTTCAATTCTTTTGTCTGTGTAATTTGGTCTGCTATTATTCTTGAACACATATTTTTATTTTCTTCATAGCACCTTCATTCATTAAAGCCCAAGGTTAACCAACTGCTAGACCCCATGACTTTGGGACCTCAACTATCTAAATGGCACCTTTAGTTTAAGGGCATTCACACAAACCGAAATCTCGGGTAGAAAATCCCCCCCCCCCCCCGGTTCATCACTATGCTAGCAAGGTTCAACTATTAGGATGACCATCGAAACCCTAAGCCTAAGCAACTTTCATCAACATTCAAAATTGATTAAGGAAATCCTAAAACCATGAGAATAACTTCACAGCATAATATTAAACAGTCACAAGCAATATACCCTCAGTAACCACGACTAGTTGTGGGTATCATCTAGAATTAGTGGCAGTACACAAATGCGCAACATAAATTTAGCTTTTCGTTCCTGCAGCCCTCTCATCTACGGAGCCTTCAAGAGGTTCAAGCTAAGCACACACATTACGAACTCCACCACAAACATTCTCGCATTATCTATTACCTGGTGAATGGGCATATGAGATATAGAGGTCTCTGGAGAAGGGCTTCTCAATGCTTCAGATATATTAATACATGTTGCTAAGCATTGAAAAGGATCTTCCGCCCCCAACCACCAACGCCTTCCTTCCAGTGGCCTGTCTGCAGAGTCAAAAATATCCTCCACATGGTTTTCACTGAATGCTGCACGACCTTCATATGATAACTTATCAACACCACCACCATATACATTTGCTAGATGTATCTTCAGCCAGCGTAAACCGGACTTTCCAAGTGGGCGCCCCTCAGAGAATTCAAGGATGCCACGGCATAAATCAGAACCAAGATGGTTCAAATACGGGTGCATGGGGTATGCACGACCACGAAAATCAAGGTTATGTGGATAATAAAAACCCTCTTCATCCTTCATTTTCCGCGCAACCTGCTCTTCAAAGCAAAAGGTCATGCAATACTATACATCAACACAGGAAAAAGTGGAATAACTAAAGACGAGGATATAACTTACAGCTAATTTGAGTTCAATATCACACCGCTGAGAATGCCTCTCGCAGTTCTCCTTTTTTGCAGCTTTAACTTTCCACTTCCATTTCTTGATTTCTTCTTCATCTTCAGTGTCTGGCTCTTCTGGTAAAGGTACCTGAAATCAACTCACCTCTAAGAAAGCATGCATGTGGTTAAACAAACCTCAAAAAGCGAAAGGGAAACAGAATCTCAACATCATGTAGCGTTGTCACCCACATCTTCCCTGTCGACTAAATCAGCAAGACGGCCTCCACTAGCCCATATTCTGTCTAATATGCCAAGTACCCTTTTATTCACCCTCCATTTGGTATTACCAAGCGTGTCAAGTGCCTGAAAGGCCAAAATATAGAACGGTGAAAAACGAGTACTGATTTTCTTTCTCCATTTTTTTTTGGGGAGGGAGGTGGGGGGCCTCGAATTTTGAATATTATTTTACATATAGAAAGGTGAAAAACGAGTCCTGATTTTCTTTCTCCATCTTTTTTTTTGGGGGGATGGGGGGTGGGGGCTCGAATTTTGAATACTACATATAAGGAAACATCTGCCTGCAAACCTGGAATACAGGTTCCAATTGCTTCTTTGGAACTCTTTTAACTGCTTCACGCTGCTGTTTTGCTCCATGTGTCCGCATAATGTATGATGGTAAAAATAAGTATGCACCTCTGTCATACCTGCCAGAAAATGTGGAAATTTAACCCAATCCATGCATGGTTCTGATCTAATGGCTGGAATTACCAAACCAAGCAGCCGATGCAAATATGTGGTCCTATCGCCAACACAGGAAGTCAATAAGCCTTATTCACATATCAGTTTAGCTTTCTCTGAACAGACATCTAATTACCACTGACCAAAATTTTCAACTGTGACTTTGAAGATCAATCAAATTCTTCGGTAAGAAGCAAACACCAATAACAGGTCACACAGTAATGGTTACTCGAAAGAACTTAGGCTAATAAATCTAGCAATACAAACAAGTGGGAGAAACCTCAGTCCACAGAAACTATCTTAAGAATGGATTTTGACACACCTCAAAGGTTTAAAGTTCTAGCCAACAGGAAACAAAAGCTTTTATTCACTAGGGAAAAAAAGGAGAAAATAGAATAGAGTAATTATCTAAACTCAAGTATCTAGCATACAGAATGGAAATAAGAAGAGAAGATCTGCATACTAACCCTGACCAATTCTGTGGAGGAACCAGCATCGGCATATATGGAATCACCATATGTCTAGCCTGTTCGCGAGAAAAAAATTTACCATCATTATATGTAATTCCTCTATGGCAATTGATTATGTAAGCAGGAGAATCACAGTATCACCCAACGGGCAATGAGTATCCGTGAAATACTGTACTCACAGTTTTATCTAAGCCTTTACGAACAAGTGGATCACATTGAATCACACCATATCTTCTGCTACCTTTCCTGTAATCGCGGATGCCACAAAAGAAATCAACAATGAATGGTTCGGAGATGTTATCTACATCGAACCCCACGATGAAAAGAGTGGATTTCTTTTCTTGTTTTCCTCTATTTCTATAGAGGCAACTGAGGGACAGGAATTCATCGAGTTAAGTTTGTACTCACACTGTTTCTACAGTTTTGAGGGTGTGCATAAATGCTGGGCGAATATCTGGAGGACAATCATCTAACTGGTCATTTGGAGGCTGTATATAGGCGGTTTCTATCAATATCTGAATCAATTTGCAGCCAACCTATAGAAAGGCATTACTTTCAGCAAAAAAAAAAAGAAAAATCACAAACTACTATAAATACAAGGGCATGCCTTGGAAAGGAAGCTCCAATACTGATCATACAAAGGTGACGAAGGGAAGACACTGTTGAAGACAAACCTTGACAAGGTTCTCCTGGCCCCAAGGCTTTTCATCATCTTGCTGCTTCACAATCTTTCTAACCTGCTGCAGCTTCTGTTTCTTCATCAAGATTTTTACTTTTTTCCTCAGCCTCTCTCTTTCTTTCATTATATCACCAGCTGTTTCTTCCAAGG
>JAJOOH010001201.1:0-26690 GCA_029582605.1 Solanum gracilifrons | reverse complement strand
CCCCCCCCCCCCCCCCCCCCCCCCCCCCCCCCCCCCCCCACATTGTAACACCCATATCAGAATTGGGAAATGAAACAAATTTTGGGAAGTTGTTGGTGCCATCCACGAAGGCCAACCACGGTCTGTGGGTTGAACCACGAACCATAGGTGGGTCCGTGGATAGGCCACCCCTTTTAAGCTTTCCAAGCAGGAACCATGACTGGACCTCTGGACCGTAGATGGGTCCACAGTCCGTGGTCCAGGAGCCATTGGTCAGACCCGAAATTCCAAGTTTTTGATCTCGAATGACGGTCCACCAGGACGGACCGTAGGTCAGTCCATGGTCCGTCGATTGGGGTTCGTTGGTGGTCAGCTGACAGTTATTTTCAGGGACAGTTGGGTCTTTTCCTAATTAATTAGTTCCTATACTACGTCGTGTTACCCTTCATTAAGATCCCTATATAAGTATTTTCAACCCCCAAATTACCCCATTCACTTCATTTTTCCAAATTCACAAAAGAAGATCACATCTCTTCTCCAAAATATTTCTCTCTCTAGAAACTTGAAGAAGAAGAAGGATTCACCTAGGGTTTCAAGCTAAAGTCTCAATTCCTCCATTGATGGCTAGAATTTGGATTCAAGGTATGATAGTTTTCATCCATGCATTCCTTCCTGTCACGACCTAGACCGCCGTGAGTGGCACCCACACTAACCCTCCAGTGGGAGAACCATTTCTACGACCCAACTACACCACTTCATTGAAAACTAACACATTTTAATGATACAGAAGCAGGCTTAAATGTCTAAAGAAAATTGGAGTTCCCATAAACTGGGAAAGTTAATAAAACCATTGCCAAAACATTAGCGAAAAACAACGCCAAGAATCTGAAAGTCAATGTACCAAAACATCTAAAGTGCAAGAAGTCTAAGAAAAAGGGTACAACCCCAACCAACATAAGAAGTATCTAAACAATAGTCTGAGTCCAAAGAGAATGGACTAGAGAAAATGAAGTAGTCCATGATAGCCTGAAGAACTGTATCACCCTTGAAATTTGGTCTCGATCACTGATCTCCTAGCTTAGGTCTACCAGTAGCTGCCTTAAGATGACCTTTATTCAATAAAGAATGAGCAAGTGCAGTATCAGTACACAATAACAGTATACTGGTAGGATTACACAGCTATTCAAGTAAGTGAACATATATAAGCAGTCACAACATAGTAAACATTACATGCATAGAATATATATACACTTTGGTTATCATTTCAGGAGTAATGTACAATTACAAATTCTCAATAACAAGTAGACATAACAATTCAATGGTCCTTTCATGGTACCCATACCCAAACTGTTAGTGTGCTAGAACGTGACACTCGATCCCAATTAGTGTGTCAGAACTTGATACCCGCTCTATTATAAGTGTCGTAACGTGACATCCGATCCTAGTTAGTGTGTCGGAACATGACACCCGATCCATTAAACAAAACCACAATCATAATCACACTCATAATGTACATACTCGCAATCATACAATCAAGTGTTGAAACATGGAATACATTTGTTCATTCTTACTCATTTCATTAGGTTTGATCAATAGTGCCTCATTCACATACACACATGCATGCATTACAATGAAGCAATTACTAGCATACATCACACAAACATGAAATCAAACCATCACCTACCTTGAAAACAAGCTCAAATCCCCCTAAGGCACTCGAGTCTTCCCTTTCCGGATTATTTTCGCTTGTTCGTGGTCTAAAAACAACAATTGAATGCAAGGATCAATAAATTAAGGTCTAATTACCCGGATTATAACATTCCCAATAACCCAAGACCAAGCCCATGATCCTAAGGTGCAGCTAGGGCTTTTTCCCACTATCAAATTCAGTCCAAAACCCTCCCCCAATAATACTTACTCAAGAATCTAAGTTCTACGGATCGAAAAATGGATTAGGGGAGTAAAATCCTTACCTTTAGCACCAAAATTCGTGGAAAACTATCAAGAACTTGTCCTGGGTCGTCTCCTAACTCTTAAGAATAAAGTTTATAGAAAAATAACATTGTTAGGGTTTTTCCCCGACTTAATTCGTGACTGAGCCTATACGACGCCTAACCTGGCGGGATTAATCCCGCCCTAGCGGCTTACACAGAGACAGAGAGTCGGAATTTGAGTTCCAAACCCACATTTCACAACACACCCTCAACCCATGACGTTTAAAAACTACTCTTTCATGCTAAGATCAGTTTCGAGAGTTCAACTCGCCTGAATTCGATTATGTAAAGTCGTATTGGTTCCTTAACATCTTAGCTATCTATTCATGTGATGAAATGCATAATTAGATCCCCATTCATTACAATATTTTCCTAGACCTCACCTGACTCAGATTTCGTCCAAATCTGGAGTAGGCTATAATTTTTCAAGTAACTACTCAAAAGTTTTCTGGCCCCAATTCTTTTCCCGTTGGCTTTTATATAACAACGGGAACCGGTCATTACAATAGATACCAATTTACCCATCACTCGTCCCCGAGTGATCAACTAGGAAAAACTGGCTAAAGTAAGAGTAGAGTAGTACCTAAATCATCGAACAACTGGGATACTCGTATCACATGTCCTTCTCGTTTTCCCAAGTAGCTTCCTCAATTGGAAGATACTTCTATTGAACTTTCACAGACTTATCTCTTTGGTCCTCAACTTTCGGACATAACGATCAAGAATTGCAATCGATTCCTTCTCATACTGAAGGTCTTTGTCTAACAATATTGAGTCCTACTTTACGATGTAATCTCTGTCCCCATGATACTTCTTCAACATGGACAAATGAAACACTGGATGAAATCTAGATAAGCTAGGTGGTAAAGCCAACCTATAAGCCAGTGGCCTTACACAGTCAAGAATTTCAAAAGGTCCAATGCATCGAGGACTAAGCTTGCCCTTCTTGTCGAATCTCATCACCCCTGATACTTTAAGAAGAACTTTCTCACCTGTATGAAATGTCATGTATCTTACCTTAGGGTATGCATACTTTTTCTGTCAACTTTGGGCTGCTAGGAGCGTAGCTTGGATGATTTTTACCTTATCATAAGCATCATTTACCAAGTTAACCCCTAAAGGTTTCACATCTCCAACCTCAAACCACCCTATGGGTGATCTACAAACCCTCACATATAGTGCCTCAAACGGTTTCATGTTTATGCTGAAGTGGTAATTGTTATTGTAGGAGAACTCACACAACGGTAGGAACTTATCCCAATGCTCCCCAAAGTCAATCACACATGCTCTCAACATGTTCTCTAACACTTGAATTGTCCTCTCTGACTGCCCGTCCATCTGTGGATGGAAAGTTGTACTAAAAGTGAGTTGAGTTCCCAACTAATCATGCAATTTTCCCCAAAACTTGGATGTGAACTACATACCACAATCTGAGATGATAAAAAGGGGCACCCATGCAGTCTCACTATCTCTTTCACATAAATTTTAGTCAACTACTGAGCATTATAATCTACTTTAACTGGAATGAAGGGGGGCCGACTTAGTCAATCTGTCAACCACTACCCAAATAGAATCAAACTTCCCCCAAAGTCTTAGAGAGACCAACCACAAAATCCATAGCTATCCTTTCCCACTTCCATTCCGGAATTGGCATTCTCTGAAACATACCTGCTGGTCTTTGATGGTCTGACTTTACCTGTTGATAGTTTTGGCACTTACCCACAAATTCAGCTATGTCTTTCTTCATGCCAGGCCACCAATAAAGTCGCTTCAAATCTCGGTACATCTTGGTCACACCTGGATAAATGGAATACTGCGAACCATAGCATTCTATCAATATTTTCTGAATCAAGTCATCCACTCGGGGAACACAAATTCTCCCCTTAAACAAAATCACTCCTTCTGCATTAAGAACCATATCTTGTGCCTTACCTGTATTACCTCGGAAACTAGAAGACTTAACTAGAGCCAAACGTAAGAGTTCTACAGCTTTACGTGAAGGTTCTACAGTTTGATACGAGCGTTAGAATCGTAAAATGACTTCCCATACTTAGAATGAGGGGTTTAGGGTTACACATCAAGGTACGACTCCCCAAGGACCAACCAAAGGGGTCCTTGAGGAAGACCCCAAAATAGTCCCTAAAACTACCCAAAAAGGGCCACCTACGGATGGGACTCACGCCCCATAGGTGGACCCACACCCCGTGGGAAGGTGTCGTCGGTCAAGGCCCTAAGATAAGAGTTGCAGGACACCACCCATGGAGGTGTAGCATGCCTCAAAGACACACCCACGGTCCGTGGGTAGGGGTCTCGTTGGTGGGGCAGTTTTGGTGTTAAATTGTCTTAAGGTGGGGACTTAGGGAATATTCTAGAATTAGTTAATGATTAAGTAGAGTTGTTTTATTATAAATTAGGCCACCTATATAAACCTTATATACTCGTAATTAGATGATTCCAAATCATTATTTTATATTCACAAAAGAGACCCAATTCCGTCCCAAAAATCCTCTCTCTAGGAAGTGAAGAAGAAGAAGAATAAGAGAAGGACGCTAGGTCAAATTCCTCCATTGTGAAGATAAACCCCAATTCTATCTCGGGTTTCTTCCTATATTGTGGGTAGTGTTGAGTATGATTCCAATTGAGTGGATAGTACTTGTTTATGATTGAATTAGTATTGAATTATGGTATTATGATGATATTATGTGATTTCAATGGTTAATCCTAGTCTAATTAATGAAATTGAATTATGTGGGTTTATGCCATGAAAGGTGAAATTTAGGATTCATAGGTGATCTTCTAGAATTGATGTTATGAGTAGTAATTGTTCAAGAATAGGAACATATAAACATGAATTGAATTATATTAAAGATTATATGATGTATCTTGACTAATAAAGTTGAATTTGAACTTTTATGATGATTTATGACTAGAATCACGTAATAATGAAGCATGTGATTAGAATGCCTTCAAATCTAGGTATGAATGATGATTGTAAGAAGTAAAACCTTGAGTAAAAGGCTTGTAGTCATGAATGTTGATCACTAGGGTTTTGAGAGTAAAACCAATATGATAAACAAGGTATGTTAAGGGTTTGAGAGAGAAAATCTATATGTAAATAGAAGTTTAATGGATAGAATTATGGTGGAAGACCTTTACCTACCTAATCTACCTTATGAATGCTTGAATGTATGAAGGGATAGAATCACTTGAATTATGATGATATCCATGTCTAATGTAGAATTCTAGATATGGTATTATGCATAAATATGATATGGCATGAAAGGTTCTCTCACATAGAATGATTCTAGGTTCAAAATCTTTTCTCACCTAAAATGAATCTAAGTCCTAGGACTATATATTGTGATGAGGCTTGCGGTGATTCCCCTAAAAAGACCTTTACATGATAGGAATGTGAGGTGAGTTCCCTTACTCCTAATTAGTTAAACAAGAGGTGATTACCCATGTCATGATATGGGGAGTGTGAGGTGATTACCCTTTATGTATGTATGACTCCCAAGGCAAGCGGTGATTACCCATTAGCCTTTATGTAGATCATAGAGGCGATTACCTATGATCGTTATGTGATGATGTGGAGGTAAATACCTACATTACACAATAAAATGGATATGGAGGTGAATACCTATATCACATTAAAATGAACATGGAGGTGAATACATGTGATTCTTTAATATGTATGACTAGAAGTGATTACCTTTGTCTTTATGATTCCATGATATGTATGGCTTGAGGTGAGTACCATTGTCCTTCGTGATGAACTAAACATTTATGCCTTGAGGTGATTCCCCTTGCATTTATGAACATGAGCATGAGTAGTTAGGATTGTAGCTTGGTAGGCCTCTTCAATATATGCATGACTAGTGGTGATTCCCCTTGTCTTTATGATGTTAAGAGATCATAAACATGAATGAATAACCTAAAGTGTCTAGATTAGCATGGGTAGGATTATGGGGTCATGTTCATGCATGGCACAAGCTTTCCTTGAGGTGACTCGTGAAGTGTTTCTCTTATATGATGTATGCTTTAATAGGATTGTGTTATAGTTTCCTTCCTTGTTATATTATGATTAACTAAAGGTGAGAGATTCCCTTGGTTATGAGAATAAGCTAAAGATGAGATCCTAAGATGGTAAGTGTGAGCATGATGACCAAAAAGAGATACTTAGTATGTATGGGATTATGGGTTCCTATCCATGCATTGCACAAGTATACTTGGAGTTTACTTATGAAGTGGTTTTCTTATGATATGAAGGTTTAAGTGTTGACAATGTATATGGACTATGTTTTATGATGAGTAATGTTTACATTATGTCCATGTTGGAGATTACACGTATGATTATGTTATTGTCTCTTATGATTATGGTATATGTCTCTTATTGACTAATCCTTATGTTTTCTCTCATGGTGTTATGTTAGATAACTTATTAAGTATATTTTGTACTAATGCATACTTTGCCTACATTCTCATCAAATGTAGAGTTCGGTGATTTGAGTTCCATTCTTGAGGATAAGTTTCTAAGGAGTAAGGAGTTGAAGATTTGGTGAGTCCTCGTAGCTTCGAGGACAAACCCACTATTTCCTTTATGTCTTTTATTTTCATGTTTTGAGACTATTGTATAGGCTATGTCCCAAGAGTTTATTCAAAAAGTTGTATTAGATGGTTTGAGACAAAGTGTAGTAAGACTTTCGCTTGCTTTTATAAAAGACTTCGATTGTATGGATAAAGTTTTTAAAATTTCCGTACTTTTCTACTATCTTATGTTATGATATGCTAAGGGCTTGTATGATACCCCTTCGAGGTCAAGTACACCGTGTTACTTCTAGGGTGTACCCTTGGGTTGTAACAAACTTGGTATTAGAGCACAAGGTTTAAAATGGTTCTAGAATTGTCTCAAACCACATCTAGTAGAGTCTTGTTCATTAATGTGAACCGCGCCATATTTATGAATAGGTGGCTATTGGATGTTTAGGAAACTTCACTTATTCATTCACTATGTTGTGCCATAGAGTTTGGCTCTAGTAGGCCCTTCTCCTAATCCGTGCCCTATTGTTTTTCAGGGTATGGCTAATACAAGGGCAAATGCTAGGAGAAATAAGGAAGAAAATGTAGATCAAGAGGTTCCTCTCCAAGCTCCACCCCAAGCTCCTCTTCAAGCTCCAATTGACCCTATAGGGGAGAATGTGACTCATATGGAGTTTAGGTCCACTATGCAATTGTTGGCTCAAGCTGTGATGGCTAAAGCCAATAGAGAGATAGTAGCTCTGGTGAACCCTAATGTGAATTCCGCAGCCTTAAGAATGATAGAGTTTATTAAGATGAACCCTCCAGAGTTTCATGGCTCCAAAATGGAGGAAGATCCTAAGAAGTTTATAGATGAGGTTTATAAGATTCTTGATATCATGGGGGTGACTTTTGTAGAGAAAGCGGAGTTAGCCGCTTACCAATTGAAAGGGGTAGCTCAAATATGGTATGGTCAATGGAAGGAGAGTAGACCGGTAGAAGCGGTTCCCATAGAGTGGGAGGTATTTGAGAAGGCATTCCTTGATAGGTTTTTTTCCCCTAGAGTTAGGGAGGTTAAGATGCAAGAATTTATTAACCTTAAGCAAGGTAGTATGAGTGTTCAAGAGTACTCTCTAAAGTTTACTCAACTCTCCAAGTATTCTCCAACTTTAGTGGAGAATTCAAGGGCTAGGATGAATCATTTCATGATTGGAGTGTCCGACTTAGTAGAAAAAGAATACTGTTTGGCAATGCTTATTGATGATATGAATATCTCACGTCTTATGGTTTTCGTCCAACGAATTGAGGAGTCAAAACTCAAGGAAGAATCCAGGAAGAAAAAGAGGTCTAGATTGGATGATTATGAGTTTGATGGATATGGTCGCCCTAGGTTTAGACAAAAGTTCCCCGGGAAAAGTCCCTCAAGTACTCCTAAGGTCAACCAAAAGAGCGTGTCTAACCCTAAGTCTCAAGATGATAGTAGTGAGATTCTATTGTCGGGATGTAGTAAGTGTGATAGAAGGCATGAGGGTGAATTCTTAGCGAGTTCTAATGTTTGTTTTGGTTGTGGTGAGTTGGGCCACAAGATAAGGCATTGCCCTAAGGTTGCTAGACATGAATAGGATACTCGTCATAAGTCTCAACCCTACCCTTCCTCCGGTCCTATTGGTTTGGGTGGGAAGGCTCCAAGGAAGAATAGTCCTTAAGCTCTCTAATCTAGAGGTGAACAAGAGTGATCTCTTTATGTTGCTACCGGTAAGTGCTTCATGCTTTATCTAGATTCCGGTGTTGCCCGTCTTTTATGACTTGATAAATTTGATATGATACACTTTGATGTTTTCTTTAGTATGAATGAGCTTCATTGTTGCTTTCATATTATAAAAGATCTTTAGAAGAGTTTGTATAGGCTTACTTCCAAAGGGGAGATGGTGTGCCTAGCTAGCAAGGTTATTGTGTGTTTTTGTGTTGCCATGAGTTCCTTATATGATGCATGTTCATGAAAACTTGTGTTTTGAAATAAAATGAGTTTATGTGAATTGTTTTCCTCATGATTGTAGTGCATTGAGTATGAGTTGCCTATTTGACTTCATGAGATGAATATATGAGCATGCTTTAGTTTGGAGTTGAGAGATTCCTCCTTGAATAAATGTTTTTTGAGAGTAAATTTCATATAGGCTTCATAAGAGTATGTTGAGCATGATATGGCTAGGAGATGGCAGTTCCTCTTTGAACATGACTAGTTATGAGAATTTCTTACACCATATGTTGTTAGATGTAATTCCTACTCCCTTGTGTTGCATTTAGTACGTTTAGTTGTAGTAGAAGTTTTCCTCCTTGTTTATGTGCATTTAAATGTGTTGCATGCATGATGGGATGATAGTCTATAGTCGTGACCTTAAGTAGTTTTTAGAATTGCCATTCGAGGACGAATGATCCCAAGGGGGAGATATTGGAATACCCCAGAAACTAGTAGACTCAGCTAGAGCCTACCGTAAGAGTTCTAGAGCTTTATATGAAGGCTCTAGAGTTTAATATGAGGGTTAGAATCGTAAAATGACTTCCCGTACTTAGAATTTGGGGCTTAGGTGTTAAACGTTAAGATATGACTCCTAAAGGACCAACCAAAGGGGTCCTTGAGGAGGACCCCAAAATAGTCCCTAAAACTGCCCACAAAAGGCCACCTACAGATGGGACTCAGACCCCGTTGGTGGACCCACGCCCCGTGGGAAGGGGTCGTGGGTAAAGGACACAAGATGAGAGTTGCAGGCCACCACCCATGGAGGTGCAGCACGCCCCATAGACCCACCCACGGTCCATGGGTAGGGGTCTTGTGGGTGGGGCAGTTTTGGTGTTAAATTGTCTTAAGGTGGGGACTTAGGGAATATTATAGAATTAGGTAGTGATTAAGTAGAGTCATTTTATTATTAACTAGGCCACCTATATAAACCTAGTAGACTCTTAATTAGATGATTCCAAATCATTATTTTAGATTCACAAAAGAGACACAATTCCCTCCCAAAAATCCTCTTTCTAGGAAGTGAAGAAGAAAAAGAAGAGAATGAAGCTAGGTCAAATTCCTCCATTGTTTCAAGATTTTGTGAGGATTTTGAATCAAGGTATGTTAGCTTATTCATCTATGAATTATTCCATCCATAGAGCCCTCTAGATTTCCCCCAATTGTGAAGATAAACCTTAATTCTAGCTAGGGTTTCTTCCTATATTATGGGTAGTGTTGAGTATGATTCCAATTTTGAGCGGAGTACTTGTTTATGATTGAATTAGTATTTAATTATGTTATTATGATGATATTATGTGATTTCAATGGTTAACCCTAGTATAATTGATGAAATTGAATTATGTGGGTTTATGCCATGAAAGGTCAAATTGAGGATTCATATGTGATCCTCTAGAATTGATATTATGAGTAGTAATTGTTCAAGAATAGGAACATATAGACATGAATTGAATTATATTAAAGATTATATGATGGATCTTGACTAGTAAAGTTCAATTTGAACTTTTATGATGATTTATGACTAGAATCACCTAAAAATGAAGCATTTCATTAGAATGCCTTGAAATCTAGGTATGAATGATGATTGTAAGAAGTAAAGCTTTGAGTGAAAGGCTTGTAGTCATGAATGTTGATCACTAGGGTTTTGAGAGTAAAGCCAATATGATGAACTAGGTAAGTTAAGGCTTTGAGAGAGAAAGTTTATATGTGAATAGAAGCTTAATGGATTGAATTATGGTGGTAGACCTTTACCTATCTAATATACCTTATGAATGTATGAAGTGATATAATAACTTGATTTATGATGATATCCTTGTCTAATGTAGAATTCTAGATATGGTATTATGCATAAATATGATATGACATGAAAGGTTCTCTCACATAGAATGATTCTAAGTTGAAAGTTTCTTGTCACCTAAAATGAATCTAAGTCCTAGGACTATGAAATGTGATGAAGCTTGTGATGATTCCCCTAAAAAAAAAAATTACATGATAGGAATGTGAGGTGAGTTACCTTACTCTTAATTAGTTAAACATGAGGTGATTACCCATGTCATGATATGGGGAGTGTGAGGTAATTACCCTTTATTTATGTATGACTCCCAAGGCAAGTGGTGATTACCCATTAACCTTTATGTTGATCATGAATGTAATTACATATGATCCTTATGTGATGATGTGGAGGCAAATACCTACATTACACAGTAAAATGGATATGGAGGTGAATACCTCTATCACATTAAAATGAACATGGAGGCAAATACCTATGATTTATTAATGTGTATGACTAGAGGTGATAACCCTTGTTTTTATGATTCCATGATATGTATGGTTTTAGGTGAGTACCCTTGTCCTTTATGATGAACTAAATATGTATGCCTTGAGGTGATTCCCCTTGCATTTATGAACTTGAGCATGACTAATTTAGATTGTAGCTTGTAGGCCCCTCCAATACATGCATGACTAGTGGTGATTCCTCTTGTCTTTATGATGTTAAGAGATAATAAACATGAATGAAGAACCTAAAGTTTCTAGCTTATCATGGGTAGGATTATGGGGTCTTGTCCATGCATGGCACAAGCTTGCCTTGAGGTAACTCATGAAGTGTTTCTCTTATATGATGTATGCTTAGATAGGATTGTGCTATAGTTGCCTTCCTTGTTATGTTATGATTAACTAAAGGTGAGAGATTCCCTTGGTTATGAAAATAAGCTAAATATGAGATCTTAAGATGGTAAGTGTGAACATGATGACCAAAAAGTAATACTTAGTATGTATGGGATTATGGGATCATATCCATCCATTGCACAAGTATACTTGGAGGTTACTTATGAAGTGGTTTTCTTATGATAAGAAGGTTTAAGTATTGACTATGTATATGGACTATGTTTAATGATGACCAATGTTTACATTATCTCTATGTTGGAGATTATGCATATCATTATGTTATTGTCTCTTATGATTATGGTATATGTCTCTTATTTACTAATCCTTATGTTTTCTCTCATAGTGTTATGTTAGCTAACTTATTAAGTACATTTTGTACTAACGCATACTTTGCTACATTCTCATCAAATGTAGGGTTCGGTGATTTGAGTTCCATTCTTGAGGATAGGTTTCTAAGGAGCAAGGAGTTGAAGATTTGGTGAGTCTTCATAGCTTCGAGGACAAACCCACTATTTCCTTTATGTCTTTTAGTTTCATGTTTTGAGACTATTGTATGGGTTATGTCCCAAGAGTTTATTCAAAAAGTTGTATTAGATGGTTTGAGACAAAGTGTAGTAAGACTTCCGCTTGCTTTTATAAAAAACTTCGATTGTATGGATAAAGTTTTTAAAATCTCCATACTTTTCTATTATCTTATGTTATGATATGCTAAGGGCTTGTATGAGACCCCTTCGGGTCAAGTATGTCATGTTACTTCGAGGGTGTACCCCTTGGTCGTAACATTACCAGACATTGTCTTCTTTCTAAGCTCATTCAAATTCTCATCCTCAAACTGTTTTGCCTTAATTTACTCAATGAAAGTGGGTCTAACCTCAATGCTAGCCAACACCCCACCTTTCTCTGACTGCATGAACTTAGACTCCAAGATTTGAATTTCCTTGGCCAAAGGTCGCTTGGATACACCCAAACAAACTAGGCTACCCATAAACTAAACCAAACTGCTAAAAGTTGAATTAGCTAATTTTGAATTTTGAATTTTGAATTTTTTGAATTCCTTCCCAATAAAGTTGTCATAATAAAGGTTAGATAACTTGTACTTCAAATATTGTCTTAGTCCTAGAAGGGTATAACGATATAATATTGTGTTTGGTGAAATCGACAACGAACATGTGGTAACATGAATGAAACAAACGTGGTGGATAGGTGTAAGGGAACAAGGAGTATTTGGATCAGATTTCAAATCAGTCATCGAGATCGTACCTAGGTTTGGGTGTCGAGGTCGGGTTCCAATTCGAATGTTGTTTCTGGGTTGGGAGTCGAGGTCAGGTCCTGGATCAGATGTCGGGGTCGGATCCTTGATCATTCGTCGGAGTTATGTCCCGATTTGTGTATCAAGGTTAGGGTCGGGTCCCAATTTGAATGTCGGATCTTGAGTCGAGAGTCAGGGCCAGTTCTAGGATTAGGTGTCAGGGTTGGGTTTCAAATTGGTCGTCGGGTTCGTGTCCCAATTAGAGTGTCTGGTCAGATCTAGACTTGGTTATCGGGGATTGATTTACAGGTCAGAAACTATTTTCCTAAAGATGTATTTTCTACTCTCTAGCCAAAAATAAAAAATATTTTCTGAAAAATGTTTTTCATTCACCAACTAAACACTAAAAAATATTTTTTCCACTCTTCAAGCAAACATGAGAAAATAAATTAGAAACCAACTTGTTTTTCAAGAAAATATTTTTCTTCATACAAACACACCTAATTTTTTTAATCAATATGAATTGTGGTGGCACTGGAGGGATGATTAAAGTTTCTAATAAGAGGTCTCAAGTTTGATCCCATTGGAATGAAAAAAAATTCAATTGGGATGGCCGACCTCAAAAATGGATCTTACAATGCACGAATTCAAATTTAATCAGATTCCAATAACAAATACCAAATATATTTAGTGGAGAAAAAAACTTTTTAAGCTTATAAATAGCATTTCGACAGTAATTGGGACGAATTAATTGTATCAACTATAAAAACAAGTGATCAATGAAGTCACATCATCAATGGTCTACCAACCTAGTACCAATATATCGAATCAAATCCATACTTAGGTACATATTTTATGACATAATAGCACAACAATATATAAAATAGTAATAGTGGATGCCATTGATGCCTTCTAATTCAATCACACCTAACTTGATTCGATAACCTCTTCATTTGTAAAAGCAATTATTTTCATTTCATTTTATGTATGTACATGCTGGTACATTTCACGTTCTAAGTCATTTGGCCTGCACGTTTCATGATGCAGATACAGGTATTCAGGATCATCAACGGGTATTTCGTTGAGGTCATGTGATATTCCAGTCAACTTTGGTAAGGCTTCTTATATTCCAGAGGACTTTACCTTTACCTTACAGTTAGTAGTTTTGAGATTTCGTGGATCTTGTCCCGATATCTTTCTGTAATAGTAGAGGTTTCATAGATAGACAGAGTTGAAGAGTTTTCTGTATTTACTTTCTTTTGTGTATTGTTCAAACATTGTTAAATTTCACTATTGGAGTGCAATGAACTTAATTTAGTTTTCCGCTACCTTACAGTTAGGAATTTAAGCTTATGTATGTTTGAGTTAGTCTTCCGCTTGTAGCCAGCCAGGATAGGGTTCGCTTGGGGACCAACAATGGTTCTCGAGTGCCAAGATAAGTACTTTCGAAAAGAACTAATTTGTGTTTGATTAATTCATTTGAAAAGTATTTTTGATAAACAAATTGTGTTTGACTAATTTTTTTTTAAAAAAAATTGAGAGTCAAAATACAAAAATGGAAAAGTATCAATGCACTTTTAATATTAAGATTACTTTACAAAGATAAATTATTTTAACTATCTATTATAAATTTATTAATTAAGTTATTATTGTTATTAAATTGAAACGTACATATTCAAATTCTCAATCAACATTATACATAGATGAAAAAAATTAAATAACGATATAATATTATCATGATGATTTAAAATATAATTGAAAATATCAAGGAAAATAAATTTTAAAACCATTCCACAAATTAAATCAATACAAACAAAAAATTTACAACAAAAATAAATAAGTATACGAGTTATATTGATAAATATGTATAAATAACAGAGATATTTTGGTGTTAAAATAATTTTTTCTTTGTTTTGTACTTGATTTTTTTAAGAAGTAGAATTTCTAATTAAATAAAGTACTAAATTTAGTCTTAAACTTAATTTTGACATATTTCATCTCATCTCATGAACCAAACGACTTAATGTTTAAAACGTGCTCTCTTTCTTTCTTATTTAATATTATTTCCTTCATTCAAACTGTTTTAATTATGGGTTCGGTAGACTTGATGTCTTTAATCCAGTCTATTTAAACAAAATTGAAATACACAAATTTATATAAATAATTTATCTAAATAATTAAATTCAAATTCTACATTTACCACTGACATGATATGTATGATACTCATAAAGAATTCATAATACCCATACCTGATTCGAAAAACAGTCTTTGGCACATCTGTTGCCCGCATTTTCAATTGATGATAACCGGACCTTAAATCAATTTTAGAGAAGACACAAGCACCTTGTAACCGATTGAACAAGTCATCAATGCGAGGAATGGGGTACTTGTTCTTTATAGTTACCTTATTCAGCTGTTTGTAGTCTATGCACATCCGAAAACTACCATCTTTATTCTTCACAAATAAAATTGGAGCACCCCAAGGAAATGAACTCGGTCTAATAAAACCTTTACCTGACAACTCTTGAAGTTGGGCCTTTAAATTCCTTAACTCAGTTGGGGCCATTCTATAAGGTGGAATGGAAATGGGGTGAGTCCACGGCTCCATGTCAATACAAAAATCAATATCTCTATTTGGTGGCATACTAGGATGCAGGAAAACCATCCACAAACTCACGGACTATCGAAACAGACTCGATCGAAGGCACTTTGGAAGTATCATCCCCGAGATGTGCCAACAAAGCTAAGCAACCCTTACTCACCAACCTCTTAGCATGAAGAAAAGAGATAATATGAATTGGGGAGGGAATATAGTCACCCTCCCACACTAGGGAATCTATCCTAGGCTTGGCCAAGGTCACAATCTTAGCATTACAATCTATGATAGCAAAATTTGGAGAAATCCAAGTCATACCAGGAATTACATCAAAATCAACCATCTCTAGAATAATCAAATCTACATAAGTTTTGCTCCCTACAAAAGTCACAAGGCAAGACTTATACACCTTCTCAACTATCACAGACTCACCAACAAGGCTAGAGACATGAATAGGCATGTCAAGCAAGTCATAATGCAAATCAAGTCCATTAGCTAATGAGGAAGATACATAAGAAAATGTGGATCCAGGATCAAACAATACAGAAGCCATGTGATCACAGACCAGAAGAGTACCTGTGATAACAACATCAGATATCTCTGCCTTTGGTCTCCCGGGGAAAGCATAACAATGGGATCTATCACTTGTCTGTCCATTGCCCCTGTTGGGCTGCACTCTAGTAGTTCCAACCTACCCCCACCCCGACCAAACTGTTGACCACCATTACCTTGGACACCATGTCCTCCAGAATGACGATCTCTACCATGACCACCTCTACATCTAACTGTTGGGGATTTGTAACTTTGATCATACCGAGCCTGACTCTACTTTGGACAATATTTCCTGATATGTCCGGCCTCACCACATCCATAACAAGTCCTAGAGTCGAGAGTAGGTCTCTGTGAAGATGAAGAAGACTGAAGATAACCCCCAAACTCAGAAAATGGCTGACTAGTCTGTGACGGACCCTCAGCTGAAATCTGCAGTGAAGAGTGAATAGGGCGGGGTGGATAACCCCCAGAACTCTGCCCTCAAGAGTAAGAATCACTAAAATCATCTCTCTTACGAAACTTCTTAAACGTTGACACCTTGGTGAAGTCATCTGGCGTAACCCCCTCTACCTCTATCACAAAATCAACCACTTCCTGAAAAATATTTTACGAAGCAGCTACTTGTATAGCTGGAATCTGCAAATGTGACCTCAATCCTTTCACAAAGCAGCGAATTCGCTCTTGCAGACTGAAGCAAAGTTGAATGGCATACCTGGATAATGCATGAAATTTGGCCTCATAAGCTACAACAGACATTTTTCCTTGCTTTATGTTCAAGAAGTCATCTCTCCTCCTGTCCCTCAAAGTTCGGGGTATATACGTCTCCATGAAGAAGCTAGAAAATGCTGCCCAAGTCATAAGTGGTGCCTTTGTTGGTCGACACTCAACATGAGACCACAACCACATTTTGGCATCCCTCTAAAACTGGTAGGTCACAAACTCAACACCAAATCGCTCCATTATGTCCATCTTATGAATCAACTCATGACAATCAACAAGGAAATCATAAGAATCTTCAGATTTAGTACCCTTGAAGACCGAAGATTTCAACTTTAAGAACTTAATAAAGAGATCATGCTAGTCACTAGTCATTATAGGTCTTGTAGTCAAAAGGGGGAAACGTGCATGTTTCCAAGGATGCATCCATACGGGGAGCCACATCATTTGCATGTTGTACTCCCTGAACCTGAGGTGCTGGTGCAGAAAACGCTAGGGGTGCCTGGCCCTAATCAGATAACCCGCTGAGATAAGTGAGAACTTGATTGATCATTTCTGGAGTAGGCTGGAGTAGTGCTTCCTTCTCATGAATTTGTTCATTCTCCCCCTCATCACCCTCTCTCGCTACCTCGTCAGCCAGTGAAGGGGTCACTACTCTATCTCTAGTTGGACTAGTTGCTTGTCCTCTACCTCTAGTGGGCCTTCTCCCGCGACCTCTACCACGGCCTCTCGCCACTGCTCCCCCTCGGGGTGCAACCCCAATGGTTAGCTCAAGGGCACCTTGTCTTGCTGGTGTTGGTGTTGCCATAATTATTGCTCTAGTTTTGACAATCTTTGAAATAGTGTGAAGTAGTGAAATACCAATTGGATTCAAGTAATAGAACGAAAGAAAGAAATAAATAAGCTCTCCTAAAGACATATAGTCTCTCGAAAAAAATTAAAGGTGTCCCCGTACCGTTTCACAAGACTCTACTAGACTTGTCTCTATGTGATGAGATCACCAAACTTAAAGCTCTGATACCAAATTTGTCATGACCCAAAACAAGTCATGAGTGTAACCCACACTTAACCTCCTAAGTGAGCGAATCAAGGAATTCAACCCCAACTTATATAAATGGTTCAACATATGGAAAATAACCAAAATGTGAAAGCTCAAAACTTATTAAAGTTCTAATATAAGAAATCTCTAGAGCCTATTACATATTATCTCCAAAACCAGAAAGTCATCACATAAGGACATCTATCCTAGAAATACCAAGTCTAAGAGTATTAAAGACACCAAAATAAATAAGTAGGATAGTATATGTCCGAAATTTAAGGACATCATGTCATGACCGAGAGAATCCAGCACAAGCTAGAAGAAGTAGCTCACCCTAAAGTCTGATGAGCTGGAGACTGGCTAGAGCTGAGGGCGAGTCAAAGTCTATGGTACACTTACTGCAATCCACAAAAGAAAATGAAGAAAACACAAGTAGGGGTTAGTACAGAGCAACATGTATTGAGTAGGTATCATCGGCCAACTCAAAATAGAAACTAATATGTAATAAGTAATCGTATAAAATTAACCATGACACTTAGCAGGTGGCAAACAACACTAAAGTAAGTAGTAATCAATCACCAATATCAGGAACACACATGAGGATAATTTCCTTACACTACAACAAATTTAATTATTAGCGACAAATAATTTTGTCACTAGAAACTCACATTTCGTCACAAAAATAATTTTGTGACGAAAAAAATTCGTCGGTCATTCGTCCCTAAAGCATGGGTCACTAAATGTATACAGAGACAATTTAGTGTTTTGTCAATAAATAGAAATGTATTAACTATGAAAATATTTTCTGTCCCAAAATGCTTCGTATTTATGACAAATTTGTTTGTCATAAAAATTATTAAAATTTGTAGGTAAAGATATATTTTTGTCACTAAATAGGTTTTTATAGCTGACGAAAATGATGTGTCACTAACTATTTAGTTTAATTTGTGACGATGCAATTTGTCACTACTATTTTATGTATTTCGTAGTCAAGCAAATAATATTTCATCACTAAAAACTACTTTTTACATACAATTTTTTCTTTGTCCCTAAAGGTAAAAATTAGTGACAACGTTATATTTAAATAATTTTGTAGTTGAAAATATCATGTCGTCACTAAAAATAATTCTTTTACCAACAAAATAAAATTGTCACTAAAAAATATCATAAATAAGTAGACAATTTTTGAGACAAAAAATATTTTTTGTCACAAAATGTCATACTTTAATGACGAAAATGTTAGCCTCTTAAAAAAATAATGTATTCGTCACTAATAATTGAGCTTTTGAAGATAAAATGTTTCGTCACTAATGACATTTAAACTTGTAGCAATACTATTTACAATTTGTATTAAACTAGGTCTCCATAAATTTAAAAATTATTTAAAAAATTAAAATTATTAAATAATACAAATATATTAAACTTAATATCATGGAGTAGTTTTTTTAATAATGAGCATCACACTATACAAATTAAAATTAACAACATACTAAAAGAAGCAAGATAATAATAATAAAAATTACACTGTCATACATTATTTAAGAACATCTAAAATAACATTCATGAGATAATATCTCAACATTCCCCTCAAGGAAAAATATATTAAGTAAAAATTATCCAACTTGAAAGTCTAACTAAGATATACTAAATATTAACAAAATCGAGGCAGTAAAATAGAGGTTTCTTCTCAAAATATCATTGCAAAAAGCACTTCACTAGCCATTAGTCTTGATTTCCCCCTTCCACAACCTGTCTAAAAGAAAGAAAAAATTGATTTCATACTTTATGATATCATGATATACAACAACATATCCAAGTGTAATTTCCCAAATGGAATATGGGGGATAGAATGTAGAAAGACCTTACATCGACCCTTGTAGGTTAGATAAGTTGTTTTCAATAGACATTCGACTCAAAAGAAATATAACCAACGCAAAAAATTAAGAAAGAAAAAGAGACAATAAGAGTCATCACGTCTCTTTCTAAACACCCAATATCAATACACATTTTTATAAACAGATTTCTACTAATTTTAACAAAACAAGTGAGTGTCTAGCAAATTCTAACCAAGGCTAGAAAAGGAAGAAGAATCAATTAATGGCAATCAACAAGTCAATATGAAATTAGAAGTCTATTAGTGAGCGAAAAGAATGATTAAAGGAAAGATGCTTGAATTAATCATTTGTCAATATGATTAACCAAATCAACCCATTTACATCCTAATTTGCTAATCATATCAATAATCAACAACGGTAAATAAACACCAAACTTAATGAAGAGAACTAACCAATTAAGCAGAATATATTTCAGCAATGAAGTATTAGCAGCAATCCAACCGAAACAGCAACACAGCAAAGAAATCACTTTGAATGTTGCAGGAGACTCTTTTTTATGAATGGAGAATACCTTTTTTTAGTGTTTGGATTAGTGAATTGTTAAATACGTGTCCAAATAATGAACTAAGAGGTCTCTTTATATAGTGGGGAGAGGACACAACAATGAGGTAAGAATATTCAATAAGGAGCAATTGAGGGAGATTTATTTCCTTAACAAGAAAATTGAATCAGTCATAATTAGCATACCACAAATAAGGAGTAGGAATCTGCATAACATAATTAAAGCATGGAGATTATTCTTTTCACCAAATCAGCAAAATTTCCATCAAAATCACGCAAGAATCAGTCCAACTATAATTAAGGGAAGGGTGATCAATTTACAGCACTACTAATTAATCATATATAAGGGCAGCACTGAAAGTTTACAGGGAAAGTAATACACGCTTTATTAATTAATTTAAGACTTACCATATGCCACTTTCAAAATCAAGAAATTCAGTTAATTAAATTAATCTGTAAGTAAGCTATAAGATCTCAACTATTACAAACAACTAAGGAAATACAATTATGCGCATGACAATTACCATATGCAATCACATACCGATTCCAATAATCAGCATAACATATCAATCAGTAGAACTATTTATGCTCTAATTGATTTAAGCATACAAGTTGCTTCTAATTTTGGATGAGAATCAACCCTCAGATTAATTAAGGGAGAGAATAAAATACGGATTCAGAGACTAATTTTCTTAGCAAATTTATCATAGCAAACAAACAGGCATCAATTAAGAGTACCAATCAGCATGAAATCAATTATCATAAATAAAGGAAGTAAAACAAGGATTTAGATCAATATTTGCAGCAAGGTTGAATTAATACAATCAACAAATAAGAATTATTCCCATTAAGCAAAGAAATAAACAATTCAAAGGTTACCACCATTAAGGGAATCAATTGTCAATCCATATTATCGGTTCAAGAATCGACAATCCCAATAATATCATAATCAAGGACATATTAATATCTACAAAGTAGCAGACAACAAGGACAAATACTGAAGGATTTGTATGACATTTTAGCAAGGTGGTGATACCTAGTTCATGACAACAAAAGATAACCAACAGTGATTCACACTAAAGATGAAATTCACAACACTTAGCAGCCTTCACATAGAGTAGACATGTAAATCACGGATTCCATAGTCGAACTAGGAAAATATTAAAGGATAAACTAAACGAAGGACTACCCTGGATGTATCTAGTAAGATCTGTCCTCAAACCAACCAAAATTTTGGGGTTCTAAGAACTGTTTATTTTCCTCATCACTACACTGCTGGCTTGCCAAAGTTCGCCTGTGGCTGGCTGCTCTCGATGCTCGTTGCTATTGCTCGCCGGCTAGAGTTGCTGGTTGCTGATTCTGGCTGGAGAAGAGGGGAGAGGCGGCTCGTCGGTCGGAGCAGCCTCCGATCGCTACTGCTGGAGTTGTTTACGGAAACGAGAGGGGAAAATAGGAGAAGCAGCGCTGCTCTTGCTGTCGTTCTTACCGAAAAGAGCGAAGAGAGAGGCAAAGGGTTTTCGCCGTCTGGAGGGGCCGAGTTTGCCGGTCGCTGCTCGGAGCAGCTAAAGCTGCTGGCTTCGTCCTCCTCGCTGCTGGCCGGAGAGGAAGAGAGATGGAGGAGGCGGCGCTAGAGAGAGGGGAAGGGAAGGGGAAAAACAATCTTTTTAGGGTTAGGGTTTTTTAAGACTGAAATAGGAAAGAAATGAGAAATTAATATAAACTGTTGAAATATTTTAAGATGAGCAGTCAGGATTAAATATAACGAGATCAATGGTTAGGATTAAGAGACTTGGTGATTTGGAATTGAATTTGAATTAGATAGGCTAGAATTGGAATAGACAAATGTTTATAATTGAATGAACATTTGAATTGGAGTGGCTAGAATTGAAAGAAATTAGAACAAAATAGGCTGAATTTTAAAAGATTTAGAAGAAAAATTAAGGAAGTGCTATTCAATTAATAAAATACTACACTTGTTAAAATATTTTCAGATAATTAAACACACTTAAATTCTAAAATAATTTAATACAATAATTTTTATAAAATATGCACACTAAAATATATAATTTTTTAGATAAATCGATTAACATTTTAAACTCGAAATAAGTTTTAAAAATTCGCATTTAATCGAATAGGACTTCTGAAATGGTGATAGGTCGGTCAAAATTGGGTGTCAACAATAATTTTTAGGTCGGTATTCACTATTTTTTTAGTAGTGGGAGAAGAAAGAAGAAGGAGATAGAGAGGGGAGGCGGATTCGCCTCTTTGGTAGATGAAGAATGAAAGATTTAGGGTTTTTTGTGTATTAAAAAAGGAAGGTAGAGGGTTTTGATCTCAGCCATTAGTCACATTTGAATGAGCGCTTATGATTGGATCTTGGATTTAACTTAAAGGATGGAAGGTTGGGATTAAATCAGAATTTGGAGGTGATAATAGGAATAAGAATAGGCTATAATTGAAATCAGCAATGGCTATAATTGAAATGAGAATTTGAATTGGAATGGCTAGAATTGAAATGAAGTAGAATATAATAGGCTAAAAATTAAATATTTTGGAGGAAAATTAAGGAAGTGCTATTCAATAAATTAAATACTACACACATTAAAATATTTTTATATAATTAAACCCACTTAAATTTTTAAAACATTGAGTAAGATAATTATTTCGAGTTTAATTATCCGTAAATATAATAATTTAATAATAATAAAATAATTGCAATAATTTTTATAAATTATGCATATTAAAATATGTAACTTTTAGGCAAAATCGATTAAAAAATTTAAACCCGAAATATGTTTGAAAACTACGTATTTAATCGAATAGCATTTCCAAAAAGGTTATAGGTCGGTCAAAATTGGGTGTCAACAACTTAAAAGTTATGAATTTTGAAAATGTTAAGCCAAAATTGGATGTCAACAACAACAACAACAATAATAATAATAATAATAATAATAATTTTGTAAATTACGAATGTTAAAGTATATAATTAAAGTATAATCAAATAGCAATTCGGAAAGGGTTATAGGTCGATCAAAATTGGATGACAACAATCACAATAATTAAAACTTAAAAGACATATAAAAGATTAAATTGATTATAATATTTTTATCAGTGTCACATAAATTGGACAAGGGGAATAACATAAACTTTTTATTTAATTTTTAAAATTATTTTAGATTATAAATTATTGTGATTTATAATAGTTTATACGTAGTTTTGAAATATCTAAATTATTAGAAATTCATTTTAATACTTTCATAGTCAAATGAAAAAAAATGACCTTCAATTTAATTGAAATTCCACAAAGCACACATGTCAAGGTCGACATGTGTGCTCATAGAGTCTTATATACTACTAGTGGCAAAACACCATGCTTTGCATGGACCCAATATTTGTTCATGAAGTTATTCTTTAATTTTAAGTAGTTTAATTATATAATTCTAGATTTTTTTTTAAAATATAAATAAGTTATATATAAATATTATAACATTGTAAATTTTAAGTGGTGTTGATTAAATTAATTTAAAATTTTTAATCTAAAATAAGTTATTTATATTTGTGTGGTAGTAAATCTTTTCTAAGATAAGATCTATAGTGTAATTGTATGTAGTAAATGATCCATTAAGGGTAAAACAAATACATACAAATATTATCAATATTGTAAATTTTAAATAGTGTTAATTAAAAAAAATTGGTGTGACCCCAAGAACTCTGAAATAACTCCTAATTTAGTGAGTGTTATTAGAAAATACTCCCCCCGTTCCTTTTTACTTGTCAATTTTTTATTTGACACGCCTATTAAGAAAAATAATAATTGATATAGTGAATTTACCATTTTACCACTTTTAATTAATAGAATCTTAAACATATTTACTCAATAAATTTTTCAAAGACATTAACTCAATGTTATATAAATTGAGGGTATAATAGGGAGAAATTTTTATATTTAACTATGAAATTATTATACTTCATTTGTCACATGTAATCATAAACATGCATAGCCAAAGATTATTATATTTAGCTATGAATATTTTTTGTCACAAATAGTTAAATGATTTAGCTACAAATTTTAAGTCGTCGTTATTTAAACATTGCATATTTAATGACAAAACTATGTTGTCACTACATCACACATTGATTAGAGGCAATAAAATTATCATCACTGATTGCTTATAGTATTAGTGACAAAACCTAAGGTCACAATTAAATATAAAATTTTGTGGCTAAAGCTTACAATATTTAATGATGAACTCTAATTTATCTCTATTTCAACAAAAAAAAATTGTGACAAAGCCTTTTTGTGTCCAAAATTGTAACTAATTTTAAGACAAATAATAGTTTGTCACAAATTGGATACATTCTTAGTGACAAAATAATTTGTCACTGATAAATTAAAATTTGTTGCTAATGGTACTTAATAAATGGCGCCAAATTATATTTTGGTGGGAAACTCAACTGGACGAAATTTTGCTACAAAATTTTATGTTTCGTCATTAAAAATGTGTGGTTCATAGATTTTAATACGAAATATAATTTTTATCACAAAAAGTGAATAATTAGTGACGAATTATGTGTCGTGCCTAACAATTTCGTAGCTAAATATCATGTTTGTTGTAGTGTTACATTGAACTTGCATTTCTTGATCATATGACTGAGAAGATGAACCAACATTGTTACTTTGAGTCATTTGTTGATCAATATCATTCGCAACTATATTTTAATGCTCATAGACCATAAATATTTCGCTTGACATTGGTGTTGGTGTAGTGTAACTTTGAATATATTTGATCCTAAATGAATGTTTATATAGAATGGACAGGTATTAACGATTGATGATTTAGAGACAAATTACTTTGTCCTTGTCCATGGAGCCTGGTGTTGGTATAAAACCATTGCACCTTTAGAGCACGCTGGATTTAAGGATTTAACTGGTTCCGGTGTTCATTCTTTCGACACAAATAGCATCACCAGCCTATCACAATATGCAAAGCCACTCATTGCTTTTCTTGAAAATCTTGCTCATGGACACAAGGTTATAAATACTTAATTCTGCACGAGCATACTCTATTTTCTGGTTAAATACATTATGAGATGTTTTCTATATTTTCCGCATTCAGTTCTACCAATTTCTGCACCTTCTAAACAAGTTATATGGATCCTCTCCACCACTTTTTTCATTGCTAATGGAATATCCTTCACTATTTTACAAAGGTATTTGTGTTTATTGTTATCTCCTGTATTCAAATACAGATTAGTAAACCAGAAATAATAAAAGATGAAAAGAAAAACAAAGAACTATTCGAGTTCACAAACCCTACTGTGTCCTTAAGAAATTTAATCCCCTCAAGTACCCGAGGTTGCAGATTAATTCCTCCCAAGATAAAACGGATTAACCATTAAAGAAGTAGCGGTACCTCAAACTTCAATAATTTCAACGAACTCAAAATGACAGCAACGAATCACACACACAGACATGATCGATCGATTTTATTTTGTAAGAAATGTACATATTCACACCTTTAAAACCCAACAATTATTCTATTATACAACAAAGATCACATTTTTTTCTTAACCTCTCGGTGAATTATATTTTGAAACCCCTAAACCACTGAGCCAACCTCTGGTCTTGTGCTTAGGGGGTTCAAAATAAATATACACACTAAAATTTTAAAAAAATACCTTATATATACGGTGTAAATTAATTTTTGCCTAAGGGAGTTTTGGCGAAGTTGCTTAGTAATATTATGGGGGTTTGGATCTTTTTTTTCTTCTTCACAATTTAGTGCAATTAGCGTCATTGCTGAGGCTTTTATCTAATTTCGTCATACTTATATATATGCTGAAATTTTTCAACAGTTCCTGGAGTTTGAAACATGCATCTGTTATCCACTTTTCCTCTGCTAGTGTCTTTAAATTTTGTAATCTTTCTTCAACTATGTAGGTGATTTTGGTGATCCTTGCATATCATTCGAGCTCTATCCCTCTAAAGTTTCAAAAGCTATATTTGTTGCTGCAACAATGCTCACTAGTGGACAACGTGCTCTTGATATCTTCTCAGAAAAGGTAAATTTATCTAATGCTTCATTTGATTCTTCACTCATATACCCATTCTATACTTCTTTCTTGTAAAGTTATATCATATATTCTGCCTTGATTTGCACACACTATGCATATTTAGTAATGTGACACTTAAGCCCTGATCATAGCTTTATGCATTGAGTGCCTTGCTAGAATTATATTGGTTTTATCTTCTGAGTATTTGGGGCATGCATTTCTCGAATACAAAAGCATATTTTCTAAAATACTTAATAAGAACTGATTCACTAATCCTCTGAAAGACAATTAGCAATCAGCTGAGTGTTGGTACTCCAACTTATAAAGTGAATCTCATTTTCTTGTGCATTACCTTGATGCTAGCAGCATCAGAGGCTCGCCAGTGAAGACATCGATGCCTCAATCCATACATGAAGATCCATGCATTAACTCTTCATTTCCTTCTTATCCTATGAAGGAGAGAAAGAGAAGACAAATATGATAATAGAGAGATAGTTTGGAGAAAAAGAGCAGATCATTTTTTCAGCAAAAGCTTACACATATATATATATACATAAGGTGGTGACAGATCCCTTAAATCCTGGAAACTTGACTCCCTATTTTGTGCTTAAATCAAGCTCCACCACATGTTACAATATCTTCTACATTCTAGAACTTTGTATTAAAATTAATTCAAAAGTTATACCAAAAATATCAAGACAAAAGTATTAACATGACAGCACTTAGCAACACATACAAAAACAACAACCTTCATCACTCCTCCTTGATGCAAGTGCTGCTGGATACTCCAAGCTTAGCTCTAAGAAGCTCAAATCTTTGTTTCTGCAGCGCCTTGGTAAAAATATCAGCCAGTTGATCTTCACCACAACAATACAAAATATGAACTTCATTTTCCCTTTCAGCTTCTCGAATGGA